>CM053574.1:129337635-129594125 GCA_028646485.1 Cryptoprocta ferox | reverse complement strand
GATGGTCTTGGTGGAGGTCACTTGTGGGGAAGAGCACTGGGTGTTATATGGAAACCAACCTGACAATAAACTATAAAGTTTAAAAAAAAAAAAAAAGAAGTTTGGAAGTAAAGGTAAGTGGAGTTACGGGCTCTTAGCTTGAACAGATAAGAGCAGTGAAATAAAAAAGAGTATTTATCTATGAGTTTGGAAAGTAGTAATAAAGTGTTAAAAAAAAAGTTAGCTTCTGAGAGCCTAGATTCTCTGAAATAACAGATTGTCCATCCCAGCCTCAGGGCCTTTGCACTTACTGTTCACTCTGTCTGGCATAACCTTCCCACAGATAGTCACACCCTGGTTCTCTCACTTCATTCAATCACTTAGAGGTCATCCTTTTACAACCTATTTAAAATTGACTTTTACTCCATTATGCTGCCAGGTAACTTACTAAATCTTTCAACTTCTTTATTTTCTTCATGTCAGTTGCTGCTGCCAAAAATCTGTTATCTACATCCATTTGTTGACTAGTTTGCCTTGTCTCATCACTATAAGGGGAATTTCAAGATGGGAGTGATGTTAGCTGGCTTCATTGCCCTTGTATTCTTAGCCCTCAGACCAGTCCTTGGAAAAAAATATGAATCCAGTATACACTTACTGAATTAATAAATATATGAATGAATAAATGAATGAATGGGATAGAAGAAAAATGGGATAATCTATTCAACTCGGTTAGGTTATCATGGCATGTTTATATCCCTAAAGTAACAGTAGATGTGAGCCAACCACTGGAAGTATAAAGGACTCCCCTTTCATTTCCCAAACAGCCTACAGCAAGAGAGGGCATGACATGAGAATAACAGATGTCAAGTGAAGCCATGGGTGTGAAACCCTCCATACATAATGATAAGCCTTGAATAATGTAATGCCAGCACTGCAGCGATACCCAAAGAGAGTATCATCGGACGGACACTGGGACACAGCAGCCATGGCCTTCCTGAGAGTCGGTATAAAAGTGAAATGCATGAGCAATGCAGTCCAACGTTTAATAACAGACATATACTATGCTGATTTTATCATTTTATACATATTCTTCAACTCTTCACTTTATAACTGATAACAGAAAACATATATATATATGTATAAGATATATATGAATATACATAAAAGGTATATTTTTATAGTGAGGGATATAGATCAGATTTGGAGTTGTACAAAGATATATGACATTAAAGATTTATCTTTATGGATGCCTGAGTGGCTCTCGGTTGAGCGTCTGACTTCAGCTGGGGTCATGATCTCGCAGTTTGTGGGTTCGAGCCCCGCATCGGGCTCTGTACAAACGGCTCAGAGCCTGGAGCCTGCTTCAGATTCTGTGTCCCTCTCTTTCTGCCCTCCCTCACTCTCTCTCTCTCTCAAAAATAAATAAACATTAAATAATAATAATAAATTGCAAGGTGAATTTTTTAAAGCCTGGTTGAGAATGGTTTTTTCACTTGAGATTAGTTGAACGATTTTATATCGAATGGAAACAAATATTTGAGAATATGTAATCAAATATTTTAAAAATCAGAATAGTATGTTCGTGAACAAGGCAAATAGATCAGCATAACTGAACAGAAACCAGAAATTTATGCAAGGACATTTTGGAATTACAATATGACAAAAATGGAATTATAACTCCGTGGATACGATGCATGTAGAAACAGAAGGGAGGTGACTTTCACCTCACACCACACATACATTACATTTTACAAGGATGAGAATTTAAAATATAAAAATAAAAGCTTAAATAAGATGAAGACTATTTAACCATTTAGCTTTAAAATAGACAACCCAAAGCAATAAATACAACCAAAATCCATAGGAGACATTGATTGCATAAATTATTGGACTTTTAGATGCCAACAAACACCCAAAACAAAAAAAAAAAAAAAAGAAAAATAGGAGAGCTCTCTTTAGCATATACTCAAGGAAATATTGGTATTTCCTTAGGTAAAGATAACATACGGTTGATAACGAAGAGTATAAACAATCCAATCAACAAATGAGAACAAGCGTGAAGAAATGGGGCTGATAAGAAATGAGGGAAACTCCTTCATTATCAGCAGAATATAATCACCCCTTTGGGAGAAGGCGATGACAGCATCTGAAGAAGGACCACATCCCAGGCTGCCAGACATGCGGGGTTGGGCTATCTCTGCTGAGGCTGAGAATCTGAAGTCCCACAGCCTATTGGAGAGAAATCTGGCAGTTTCTACCCCACTTAAAACCGCACATACCATTCGATTCAACAACACTGCCTTTGTGAATCAATACTTCAGCAATAGAAGCCAAAATGCTAAAATATAATATTTTAACTCCCATCAGAAAAGGAAGTCTAGGGGCACCTGGGTGGCTCAGTCGATTAAGGGTATGACTTGTGGTTTCAGCTCAGGCCATGATATCACAGTTCACGAGTTCGAGCCCCACTTTGGGCTCTGCACTGATGGCACAGAACCTCTCTCCTTCTCTCTCTGCCCCTCCCCTGCTCGTTTTTGCTCGCTCTCTCTCTCTCTCTCTAAAATAATTAAACTTTTTTTTAAAAAAGGGATGTCTATAAATACACAAATGGTTTAATAAATGCTATGGAATATTACTTAGCAATCAAAACAAGGATACTTAGACGTACGTTTATCAGCCAGAAAAGATGTCCATGTGGTTAAGAGATAAGTGGAGACATCCGAGTTAAAGGTACTTATGTGGGAAAATATAGATGAGGTTTAAAGCCACAGGAATGGATGAGTCAACCAGGGACTTTGCAAAGTGTCAGGGCCAAGCTCTAAGAAGAAAAGCCATCAAGGAGGCAAAGAAAGGAACAGTTGCCAGTGAAACGGGAGAAAATCCCAAGAATTGTCAAAGAAGAGACAGAAGTGGAGTGAGAAACTAATGAACATGAGGAAGGACCAGTGTCCACTGGATTTCGCCACATAATGTGGATTCGGGGTGTGGTCAGTGGAACGATTTGTAGAGTAAAGAGGGGGAGTGTGTAGGCAATTCTTCCAAGAGCGCCCATGAAAACAAAGAAAAGCGTTGGCGGCCAGGAAGCTCAAGGGGGACTGATTACCCGACGATGGGTATATTGGGCCCTGTACGCACGCTGGTGGACATGTTCCGTGAGGAGAAGAGACTGGGGGTGCCAGAGAGCAGGGGTAACTGAAGGAGGGAGGCAACAGGGGGTAGAGTCTAGAGCACCCTAGCTTTGGACACACCCAGAGCAACAACTCACGGCCCAGATCACGGTGGGCAAAGGGGAATTACACACCAGCGCCTTCGCAGATTTACTGCTGGAAAGATGCCCAACTTACATCTGACGGCGCCTATTTTCTCAGGGTGAGAAATTTAAGGGTCCTCTAGGTGTGGGCCACCACGTGTACCGGGCCAGCACGGGAGCGGCGAGGGGGAGGGGGCCATCTGACCCGGACATGAGAGGAGCCTGTACTCGCTCTGACCTCGCCCTCGGGGATCATCCAGCAGCGAGGTGTGAGCACCAACGGGTCGCAAAGTCAGGTGCAGCTGGGTTAGGCATGAGTGCAAGGGGGAGATGAGGGCCAAGCGGTGGCTTCGTGGAAAGACCACAGACCTGACCTGGGCACGGGGTGCACCTAGGGGGTGAGGCGGTCCCGGGATCAGCGCGCTGACGTGTTGGTGGGCTTGCACCATCGCACCGAGTTGGGGGGGGGTGCTTTAAACACCCGGACAGCATGCACAACCAGTGCAAAGGATGCGGGAGGACATTTTGGTGGAAGAAGCATCTATGAAGTTGAGTGAGGAGAAGAAAACTAAGGTGACCTTGGGATTCTGAAATCCTTTAATGTGCAAAATCACAGCCTCTTTCGGTATAATTCATCTTTAGTTGCCGGAGTGAACTAAGGGTTCTGGAATATATTCCTGTTAAGTAGCTTTCGCTCCCTTCCTACTGCAAACAGTGCCGTCTGACCGTGTGGAGTCAGACGGCACTGTTTGCAGTAGGAAGGGTACCGGGAGACACAGGCCAGGCAGAGGCCCTACTCCCGTGGCCCCGGAACGCTCGGCCCCCCTCCCGCCCCTGCCTGCCCCTCACGGAGGCACCTGCCGGGTCCACTCGCCACCCCATGGGACAGCATCGCACTACAGACCCGCCCAAACGCGCTTCCTGGCCACAGGGATCCAGGGAGCATCAGCGCTCTCTGTGCTGGTGTTCCAGAGCTTTCTTGCGACATCATGCTTCCACGGGACATCCTTACACTCTAGTTTTCAACTTTTCTATACAAGAGACACAGAGCATGAGGAATTAGGCCAGAGTCCGTGCAGTCGGAAAGGAGTGTGGGTGGAGATGTGGGTCTGAGCTATTTCTTTCTCCATATATTCTCTCTCTGACAAGCTCTTAAAGTTTTCTTTCCAACTAGAAAAGTAAAACACGCCAGGGCGCCTGGGTGGCTCTGTCAGTTGAATGTCCGACTCTCAATTTCGGCTCAGGTCGTGATCTCACGGTTTGTAGGACTGAGCCTCAGTGCAGAGCCTGCTTGGGATTCTCTCTCTCCCTGTGTCTCTGCCCCTCCCTGGCTAGCTCTCTCTCCTTCTCTTTTTCAAAATAAATAAACTTAGAGCAATTTTTTAAAAAAGTAAAACATGTCCATTATAGACAATTTAGGCTAATTTATAAAAGTAACAGGTAATTTCATAATTATAATTAATTATATAAATAATTACACTCGGTATTTAAATAGTCATAATTCATATATAAATACTGACGTTTTATATTTATATATGAATCGTTACAATTATAACTAATATAATTACACGACATATAGAATTACGCTTACAAAAACTGATTATTGCATGAGTTAGACTTCCACTGTTAGAACTTGAGTTCAGACCTTTCAGTATTTTCTTAAATGTCTTTATTTATTTTTGAGAGAGCATGAGTGGGGGAGGGGCAGAGAAAGAGAGGGACAGAGGATCCTAAGTGGCCTCTGCACTGACAGCACAGAGCCTGACACGGGGCTCAAACTCACAAACCATGAGATCATGAGCTGAGCCAAAGCCAGACACTCAACTGACTGAGCCACCCCGGTGCCCCTAGACCTTTCAGTACATACATGCTTTAACATTAAATAATGAGTATTTCCCTAGATGATATTAAGAGTTCTGTGTACGCATTCTTTACTGGTCTCCCAACATGCAGACTTAAGGCTTCCATACTAGGCTCCCATGGGATTCTGTTGTCGGAAGTTCTCAGAAGTTCTTACTCCTGCCCTGGAATTCAACCGCTTCCCACATTGCTACATGGTTTGCAAGTGGACATGGTGATAGACTGGGGCCAGAATGAAAAGACGGGCATGAGGAAGCTCGTGCCAGGAAGAAATGGTGTGAGGAGCACAGGCCAATTTGCGTTGTCAATAGATCGGCCCCATTATGAGGAACAAGGGAACACAACATGGAAACACCCGATCCACCGCGAGCAATGAGAAAGCTGTGGACTGTGATCCTTATCAACACACCCTCTGATTCTGTAAACACCCCCACGTTCCTTCTATATTCTCTTCATCCTCCAAGATCCAGCTCAACTGTGAAGTGCCCTTGACTAGTGGCACCCGATGAAATAGAATTTCTGAGCTCCATTAGCCCATCACACGAGCCTGCCATGGAAGTTCGTTTTCGACATTTCCGTGCTTCTTTTCCATTTTCTAGATATTGCCCAACACCGAGCTTAGACCGATGTCGGATCTTTTGGAAGTGGTATGCAATTACTTTGATAAATTCATCAGGAGCGTTTTCCCCAGGTATTCGAAACATTTCACTATTCGTTAATTGTATATTTCATCTAGAAGGCAAGAATTAACTCCAATGTTACCACTGAGCAGATAGTATTACTTCTTTTAATTTTCTGAAATTCTAAAATCAAATCATTCAGCCAAAACAAAAGGAATATAAGGCAGGAAAGGGCAGCCTCGCGTTATATTTGGGGACTAACTGTCCCCCTGTCCCTCTGTGCTTTTGCCCAGTCCTCATGGCTGCCTTCCACCAGGTGTGTTCACTCTGCCCAATGAACAGGCAGGTTGCTTGTAGAAATGGTGCAGAGGGTTTCAGGAATTTCCTCTGCAGAGGCACAGGAAGGAGAAATAATGACATTTTGCTAGTGCAGTCAAACAGGAGGGGCAATACAAAAGCCAGCCAACAGTGCTATTCTACATGTATTTCACCAAGATAATAACCCTACGATTTCAGGGATTAAAACAAACCAAAAAAAAACTATGCTCTTAATTCCTAAAGACGTGGCCATCCCCAATTTTATCAACGAAAGCGTTAATTTTCAAACTTAGAAGCTGATCAGTGAATTCCCTTTGGAACTAAAATTATCCTGCAAGCCAGATGCCTGCCTATTTGGGGTCTGGTGAAGAGTAAGACATTTTTGTTCTCATTAATCACAGATTTTTCATTCCTATGTACATCCCCCACAAAAGACAAAAGAAAGGAAAAGATTTTCTCCTTCTCAGTTATCATTATCTTTTACTCTCCTTTAGTGCAAAACTCAAGATCCACTCAAAATGTGTTCCCTTTAACAACGTTACTTTACATGGAACACGGAACGTCCTTTGCCAACCCAACCCTCATCCTCAGAGGAAACCATTTTCTCCTAATGTCATCTGTCACTTATGTCATCTGTCACTTTAAGACGAGGACATACATGTACAGAAGTTTTCAGAAGTGCCACAGGAGAAAGCAGGCGTATCTAAGCAAGCCATTTTTGCTATGTCTCCCCCTTCATGATTACTGGTCAGATGCAGCTTTTTATCTAGCTCAGAAAATTGTTAAAAAAAAAAAAATCAGGGATTGAAGAGAACCTTTGTGGACTTATCAGAAGTGACAGACTGTTTTTCACCACGCTAGCATCCGTGCAGAGCATTTGGTACACATGTCACTCGAGTCCCTGAGCACTCCAAGGTAAATGGTGCAAGGACAAAAGTTTACAGTCAAGGGTAATCGGAAAGATCAAGCTTACGAGTTGAGCTCTGGAAGCCGGCAGAAGCTGTAAAATTGGAGAGAGCGACAGTAAGCAAATGGCTTCAGCCCCACATTCGTGAACTAAGTTTTTATGCAGACACTGTATCATTACATGCAGACACCCAGAAACATTTCTAAAATCGCTTTTCATGGATTGCTAGGTTTTTGTTAAATTACTGTACGTATGTGTTTCCTAAAAAGGTCAAGTTTTAAGGATTCCTGTACCATCAGCATTTGGATCACAGTGTAACGATTTCTGAACCCGAAATCAAGAGGAAATACATTCAAGCACGTAACACAGCTTTCAGAGCCACCGTTCTATGTCCCTCATCTGCATGTGGCTTGCCGGAAGACCAGCCTTGCTGCCGGCACCTGCACAGAATAATCTTTCAAGAAGACAGCCATATGAGCAAAACGGCAAGCTTACTTACAGCACTTGATAAAATGAGAGTGAGACATCTTTCCAGCTCAGACAGCAGTCGCACGCCGGGGTCCAGCATTGTCTCCTGCCACCACTGGAGTCCCCGGGCGATGCATTATTCAGAGCCCTTCCTCAGGTAACAGTTTACCCCAGGATGGATGCATTATTGAACCGAGGCTCTGTTCCATGATCCTGCAGAAAGCTTCAAACTCATTCGCATTCCGCAGCTGGAGTTCAGGGAAGCCTCTCCCGGGCGGGTCTGGAGCCACCGCTGCCGCACGTGCTATTGTAGCGCGGGTGACTGACAGGGCTCCGAGTGCCACCGTCCTGGAGATCGTCCGCTCTAATTGGCGTGCACACGCAGCCACATTCTGCCCGCACAGAGGTGCTGCAGTGCGGCTCTCCCGGTCCTGCCTGTTAATGGCTTTTCAATAGCTTTCAGACGGCAGCCAACTAGCTGATGAGTGGGCTGGAGGGAAGAAACCCAACAAGGGATCCTAAATTTTATTTGTGCACATGGTCCACGAGCCAAATGTGACCAGATCCCTAGCCGGTGGCAGAGCAGACTATTTTTAGTGGCCACCAGTTGCTGTCTGTGAACAGGCAATGGACAGCAGGACCTCAAAATACCCCCTCTTGGAGTCGGAGGTCACTGGGTCCGCCTCTTCGTAATGAGGGAATGACATTCCATTTCCCAACACATCTTTTCAGTTTTCTGTGCAGAATGTAAAAGTTCTATTATACACGCACGCACACACACACACACACACACACACACACAAGCTTTCGGTTTGCGAAGCTTTACAAATTTGGGAATTTGGGAGTCTGCCACCTCTGCAGACCATGATGGATATCACAGTACGACCGGATGAAAGAAGTCGGACTGAATTGGAATCAGAAAGAAAGAGATCTGTGGTCTTCAAGGACTACTGCAGTAAGAATAAGCATCATGTTCATAATGCAATAGCCATGTTAGCAGAAGATAAAGGTCATAGTTAAGTCACTTACAGACGCAAATTAATTGTCTTTACAAATGGAGAATTTTTATCATGATCTCTGCAGATGAGTTGACACTGTCTAGAATTTGTGTTTCGGATTTCGAGGGCATTGGAAAGACAAGCATGAGGTTAAACGTATGCATCCTTCTGTGGCAGAAGCTGAGGTCTGGGATTCCCTTACAAAGCAAAACTTGAAGAGCGGCATCTTCATTAAGCAGAAAGAGTATACAATGCAAACCTATGCAACAAAGGATCATGCCCTACATTTTCAATGAGAAATCGTTCTAACCATTTAAACAGCGCAATGTCTAGAAGAACAAGTTCAAGGTCTGGGTCAGGACGACCTGAGTTCAGATCCAGATTTGATCACTTACTGGAGTATCAACTTGAACAAGTTATTTCATCTACAGCCTCAGTGTCCTCACTGACACATGGGAAGTACAATGCCTGACCTTTGTTCCGAAGGTCAGAAAAACACCTACGTAAATAGTTTATCCTGTCGGCATGCACTAAAAGGTTGTCATCAGCGTTAACAACGAAACAACAGCAAATACTGAATGACTGCAGTGGACACATTAACTTGTTTTCCCAAGAATTAGGATGCAGATTTTGAACTGTTACCAGTAATATGTGTTCTTCATTCATTCATTCATTCTACAATTAATTATTGAGAGTCAGTGTGACGTAGGTCACCATTTTAAGTGCTTTTCAGGAATAGGAAATTGCCTTTCTATACAAGGAATACGCAGCCTACTCTTTAAGACTTCTTGTCTGTTTCAAATGTACCCTAATAAAACTGTCAGGGACAACTCTGCATGTCTGTTACCCAGCAGAGAACAAGGCTCTCTCTCACCTCGTGACAAATCTTCATATACACGGACACGAATTCTGAGTGTATATGAATGTGGCCCAGCATCTCTATCCACCAACATATCCCTATGCCCTCCTCTTAACACAAAGGTATGTTGCTTACATCCCTTCCTTAAATATGCCAATTTCTTAGTTTTCTGCAAATTGCATGCCTCCACATAAGACATACTCAAAACACGGCATAAGACGACTGAGCTCTAGGACACCATTCCCTCTTTGAAAGGAAAAAATTAATGTAGAGGACTCAGATAAAGCATGGTGTGCGCTTAGCAAAGAAAATATGTTATTGAAACTAGGATTGATTTGGGCCCCAAAAATCTGTTATTACCCAACTCAAAATCCCCTCAAGTAAGAACTCTGAACAAAATCCCCTGTGAGCACTAACATCTCGCCCCATACTTCAGGGGGTCGTTACCAAACGCGTTTATGACTCTCTGGTTCATTTATTCCATAGATATCTGTCAAGTCATCGTCCACTGAGACACACTGGGAAGGCTGGCGTCGTTCCTCCCCTCAAAGTGCTTGTCGCCTGGTGAAATATAGACAGTCACGCAAGGCAGAGCAGGGCAGCGAGTTAGAAATTACAAGAAGGGAAATGTGGATCTCTGATCTGAAGGAGCAATGTCCGATCCACTTCAGAGCTGAAGCAGGCTATCCTAAGAGGCCCATTCTACCTTTATTATAATATTCAGGATCTGCTTCATATGCATGAACTATATATGCCTAAAATTCCCCCAGATTAAAAAGTTCTCTCCTCTCTTTATCACTGAAAACCACATACTTGTGCTCAAAACACTAGTAGAAGTATGTTTAACCACAAAGAAATACAGCTTTATGTATTTCTTCATTATCAAGCAAAAAAAAAATGTATGTAGGCATTAACAAAGGGAGAAAGTAATGCTGGCTCTATTCATTGCACTTCCTTTATAAAATAGAAAAAAATGCTAGTAATTTACAACCGCTTAATCTTTCTTGATCTCTGCCCACCCCTAAGAAGTACAACTCAGTGTTAGGAGATCAGACTGATGGGTTCAGGATTCTTTGAGTCTGATAGAGTAAACATAACATCAGAGTTGGTGGTGATGATAGACAGGAAAGACTTAGACTGGATTAGCTACATTGTTAGTAACTTCTCTTGCCAACTATGGTCATCCAGTACAAAATGCAATGGCTCATTAAAAGAAGTTGTTTCTCACTGCCACAAAAGTTACACACTCATAAAGCACTTCATTATCTTTCAGAATTTTTACAATGACCCATTGTTCTTGTTGAATGTCACATATAATATTTCAAAAGCAATCTGGAATAATAGAGAAATTCTTTTTTCTCTTTTATGCACCCAACAGCTGCTCACTATTCACACTATTTCTGATAAAAAACACATGATTTCTTCCTTTCAAATGTTAGCATCATTATACACCAGATTCTTTTCAAGTGATTTCCTGGCCAAAAAAAAAAATATGAAAGTAGAATGATTCTCGTGACAGATGAACATTTAAAACTTACATACGTACTTATTACTAGATATCTTTTAAAGTGGGATGTGTGCAATACACGGTTTCAAAAACAGTTTTCCTAATGAAAGCTTGCGGGTGAGATAATATTCTCCTTAGACCTCTATTTGGACAGATCTGTTATGCCAGTCTTTTCATAGACAATTTCTAAATCTAATAGTCCTGTAATTTTCACACTTCATTAAATGATGGAAGTAAAACTCAAGTTTACAAATACCACGAGTTTATGTACGGTTCGTATATGTAGTAAATTACTATAAAAATGCCAAGTGAGGCTATAAATCACATGTGTAAATTGTTTATCATTCAAATTCAAGCTCTCTGGTAGGCATGTTTGCCTCTGCTCTGAGTATAGGTGAGGACTTAGAAATATTAGGGTTTGGTGAAACAAATCACACACAGGTTTTGCTCCACACATGGCGCCCCAAAAATGGCTGGGAATTGAATTACAGCATCACCTGTCACGCACACTGAATGCTTCTAGGTAGATGGAGTCACCATCTTCTCTCCTGAGAATAACTCTGGTTTAGTAAGTGGGGGCCTATAAGACTTAAGGAGGCCTTTTCTGCAGACTGCAGAGAAGGAAAGATGTGAGCTTTCAAGAAGAAAGAGGCATCCACAAACTCAGTATTTGCTAGACAATTGGTCTCATTGGTCATCCCACAGATGCCCTGGGACTAGGATCAAGCCTGCCTTGCCTGATTGATCAGACCCCTGCCTTTCTAACCAGCTCCCTTTCCATAGTCTGCCACTTGTTGGGGCTGATCTTTATTTCAGCCAGTCTGTTAAATCACCGGCTCCCCACCTTCAAACAGCCCCACAAATCTCCTAGCAGAACAAGCAGCCACTTAACTAGATGCAGGCAAGCGTGGGGAAAGCAGGGAAAGAATTTATGATCTGGATCTGCATGGCTGGAAAGACAGGAGAGGTAAACTCGGGCCACCCTTTCTATAGCAGCAGAGAAGGGAGGATGCAAACCCAGCTGAGCACAGCTTCGGGCCTGAATGTGAACATGTAATAGAAGGGCTTGAAAATACTCATGAGCATGAGCACTGATATTTTCATAGAATAGCAATGTAATGTAAAAAAAGAATGCAGTTTTAAAATTGTTCCAAGGCACCTGGGTGGCTCAGTCAGCTGAGCGTCTGACTTCAGCTCAGGTCATGATCTCTCGGTTCGTGAGTTCGAGCCCCGCATGTCAGCTGTCTGACAGCTCAGAGCCTGGAGCCTGCTTTGGATTCTTTGTCCCCCATCTCTCTCTCTGCCCCTCTCCCACTCGTTCTGTCTCTCTCTCAAAAATAAATAAAAACATTTAAAAAATTAAAAAAAAATTTTCCATGAAAGAGAAGATGCTCTTTATATAATGCAACATAGAGTAATATAAGATATGCATATATGTGTACTGAAATGGATATTTATATATATCAATTTTTATACATGCACACGCATCCACACACACACACACACACACACACACACACGCTCTATGTGATGCTCTAGCTGTTCCATAGAGGTATCTGGTTACTCACACTCTCTGTGATTTCTATCTCCCTAATGAAAATGAAATGCTCTGAATTCTAATGAGTATCAATTAAACCAGCTGTCTAGGAGAGGAAATTTGTAAACTTTTTCAAATGGATTCACCTAAATGTTAACACCACTTTGAAATCTCTCCAGCGTGTGTGAAACAATGACCCAGGATGACCTGTCCACTTTCAGACATTGCTCCAAATGTCTCACCAAAATTTCACAGTGAACACGAGTTTGCAAACCTTACCTGTACACGAGACACGGACAGTGCTAACGTCTGTATGACCGCGCTAGGTTTGCGTGCATGTGTGTATATACAGGTACAGGTTTGCAAAAGAGGAAGTAAGCATTCTCTGCCTTGTTTTTCAATCCATTTGCGGGAGTACACAACTTTTGGCAAGTGGCGGGCAGCTCGAATGGATGTTCCACGATGACAAAGGTAACTGTAGAGATCAGTGATGGCCTAAGTAACAAGGCTCAACTAGGTGGGCAGATCTGTACACAATTGTCACTAAGGAGACAATTTCAGGGAAGTATTTTGAGGATATAAAAGATCATCTCAATTTTCTTGAAAACAGATGAAGGGAATTTTGAGGGAATTGATTTTGGAGCCTCTCCTTCTTAGATCCCCGACTGATATGCATTCCTTAAAAAAAAAATAAGTCTCTTCATATGAATCTTGTCCTTGTCTACACACGCACTAGGTTACTTACCCAGTTTCCCTGCATCCACTGAAATTCACTTTGAGCCCATTTAATCTGAAAACTCTTCCTGATTTCTTTGGGCCTAAATGAGCCCTAGCTTTGACTGGCCCTCTATTCAGCTGTTCTCTGCACCAGTCATCCTGGCATCTGACAACACAGTGCTCTGCATTTCTTAAAATGACATCACACGGGAAGTCTCTTTAGACTTAGATAATCAGTAATTCGAGGTACAGACTTTCTACTTTTGCTTGTCTTCTACCAAGTCCGGAACACGAGTGAACATCTGGGTCGCCAAATAAAGAACCAGAGAATTAGAATTGCTACAAAGCATCTTCTGGGTCATGACACATGATGTCTTGGGTAATGTTAGATTAATTTCAGGACCACTGAACACTTGGGAAAACATAATTTGTTATACTTGAGAGAGAAGGAGCAGAGGAGAGAGATGATGTGGAAGATACACCCTCTTTCATGTGGGCATGTGTCTAATAAGCAGACTTAGCTGATTTGCCTTTTCAGTGTTCCCTATGAATTTAAAATGGATCACAGGAAGAGGAGGGTAAACAGTGGTAACTTCCTTTCTCTCAACAAATTACCAAAAAGTAAAAAAAAATTAAAATAAGTGAGCTCCCTGGTCACAGACTCCACTTTGGACTACAAAAGATAAAGCATGGTGTCTATAGTTAAGGGTCAAAATTTAACAGTATATTAAAGGGATCTGGAAAAACAACTGTACAGTGAAATATCCAGAATCACAAATGGCATCAAATTATTTCCCCAACATGAAGCCTACAGCATTTTGGATAAGCTGCAATAGCACTCACTGATGGGGATAGCTTCCCCGTAACTATTTCCACATACCTACAGTTGGGGCTGTCAAGGCAGAGAGTAGTGGCACCCTTGGGTTAAGGATTAACACGCCCAAGGATACAAACATGCCTTAGAAGCAAAAGGTAGGGTGCAGCTCTGGGGAGATTTGGGGAGTAATCTCCCCAGACCCATTTGCTTATATTATTACATTATATATTGTTATATTTTAAGGTGTTATAACTGGAGACTTCTTTTCTTCGCTCTAGAAAAGATTTGTTTACGTTCTCTCTCTCTCTCTTTCTCTCTCTCTCTCTCTCCATGGCCCCCACGTTTCTGTCACAGGGATAACCACAGGGACTTCTCAGAGTGAAGCTAGAAACACAGATAAACCCTGCAGGCACTGGATAAGGCTAACGAACCAGGCACGTCCTTCCCATCACCAAGGCTCCTCTGGTCGGGGGCCCCTCCTCACGATGACCTGAGCGAACATGCTCGGATCTGAATCCTGTCTCTGCCACTCCTTGCAGATCAGACTACCTCTTTGAGGTTCAAGTTCCTCAGATGAAAAATGGAGATAATGATACACACCGCGCAGAATTCTTATGCACAGGCCGGCTGGACACGCGACAAGTGTCCGCGCAGCCATTCGTTTCAAAACAACGTGTACACTCTGAGTTTCGCCGACCTCATGCTATCTTTATATTATTGAAAATATTTACTATGTGATCTGCCCTGACGACACCACCACCCTCTGGTATGACCTTGCAGGCATCCGTGACTAGTGAAACCCAGTCTCCGTAAACTTTCCACGTATATTAGGAGCCTGGCACTAAATACACGGCTCAGCTTCAGAGAATTCCATCAATCCTGGAAACAGATGCATGCACTAGGCATGGGACAGTTACAGATCGGACCTAGACCCTGCCCCAGGGAGCTTACCAAGATTAGAGATGAGGAAGGAGCAATTATCGGAAGACTGCATGGTGTCTTGAAGGCACAGTCTTACGAAGCTGATGACCAAAGCTTGAGGGTCTGGATAATACTTCTTCTGAGGAAGGGACATCTAATCAGACACCTGAGTGTGAGTGGGAAGAAATCTGGTAAAGGAGGCGGGCAGACAAGGTGACATGGGGGATGTTCAAGACAGGCTCAGACTAAAACACAAAGCAGTTGGGCGTGACTACAGGAGAAGTTTCTAGAACAGCCAAGGAAGTCAGCAGAGCCAGGCTGGGGACAGGAGCGAGGTGATTCTATTCCTTCGCGGGAATGTTGGAAGCGGGTGATGAGAAGTGCAGTTTATGAGCATCGCTGACTGTAGGGAGAGGCTGCAGCAGGAAACAACAAGGAGGGGGGTCGTCTCTAGGGGCAGCTGTGCAGGGAATGCAAGGCGGGGGGCTGGGGGCAGGAGCAAAGGTAGTGGGAAGTGGGGAGAGAGACTGCACATCCTTCTCCAACCAAACTGCAAGCCCCCCCCCCACTACCTGTGTCAAAATCCCCTCCCTGAGTCTGTTTTCTTCTTTATAAGCCCCTGTTTTCCAATCTTCCATCCAGCCTTTGCCCCGACGTCCTCAGAAGGGCAGACTCAATCTGATCTAATGTGCTATTTTCACTGACCTCCCATCACCAATTCTAGAATGCTCTCTCCTCTAGAAGCCCCAACTCCAAAGTCCTGCATCTAGAACTGTCATTGGGAGAGAGTCTGGGACGCCGGAAACAGTCGCTTGAATCAATCCTCCCCGTTTTTTTTTTTAATCCCTCCTCCCTCACCTTCAGGGTGGCGTGGGTCCCGAATATCCGAACCGTCCTGAAACCCAGGTAGTCAAAAATATAAATACACGCAGTGTCATTCCTTGTAGCGCTTCCAGAATAAATGTTCAAATCAGTTGTACAGAATAAGTGAATCATGAATCAGCTTCTCAGTGAACAGTTTTAGGAAGTGACTTCAAATTTTTTCTGAAGGCTTAATTCTGTATTCCAACTAGGAAGTGCTTAGCACGGGGCAGACGCTGTTCTAATCACTGTTAGCTGCCAACCTCGCTAATCCTCATGACAGACCCCCAGACGAGGTACTATCATCTTCTTTTTTTTAACAGAAGAGGAAACTGAGTCACAAAGACTAAGCAAGATGCCCCAAATCACACAACAATGCTAGTATATACCCGGCTCACCAAGTTGTTCAGGCCACAGCATACGTCACACCCTCAGTCAATGCATGCCACGTCCTGCTGGGGGATCAAGACTTCCTTTCAGATTCCAGAGCCCGCCAGAGACCCTCAGCCCTGAGCACCTACTTCTTCTGTCTGGAACATTCCTTACTCCCTTTCGCACCACCAACCTCCTTTGGTTGATTAACTCAGGCTTACACATTAGGTCCCTAAAGAGGGAGAGGAGAGAGTGAGGCAAGTTGCCCATAGAAAAGACCTACAAAGAAGGAAAGGTGAAGAAGATAAGAAGGTGGGGAACGTAAGACAGAAAACAAGCAACTGGGGATCAATGGCGGGTGAATCACCTCCCCTTCTCTGCACCCCACCCCTTTGTTCTTCGCCTAGGTGAACTACAGTGACTTCCGAGGGCCATGCCTTCGGATTCTGCATCCCATTATGGGTTATTTATGTCCTACGTGGGTTTTCTCTCAAAATGCTAATATGATGCTAATACAGTGATGCTTACTCTTACGCCCTAGCATATCCATCATGGCAGCACGCCGTGTGCAGGGTCAGCCAACCGTGAGTACAAAGGGAAGGGAAGTGGTAAGAAAAGATCTACCCACTGGAGGGAAGAGGGATACATTTTTATATACCGGATTTAAGAGGCAGAGAGCTATGGAATTTTAAATTCTTATAAAGTAGCTAAGCTGTAACAACTTTAATAGACTTTGCTTTCAGTTGAACATAGTATAGCTGCTAGCAATCGTATGTAGGCTGTTAATATTATAGGATTATTTTCAGAGCACGGAGGATGATGATACACATCTCTAGACCCCAATATGGAGGTGTTGATTAAGCGGGTTAAGGTAGGATGTAATGCGAAGGGCGCGAAGAAGCATCACCGAAATAAAAGTCTCACGTGAACCTAACGGGATATCTGGAGGGTGTCAAATGCATAACTCTTCATTTACATAAAGTTCAAGAGCACGTAAAACTAATATACGATGACAGAAGTTTTAAAAGTGGACTATTTCAGAATGAGGGGAATGTTTCATATTTTGATCAGGCGTATTTTGACACAAATAATGGGAGATATAAAGACATATCGAGCTTTATTGAGCTGTAAGATCCATGCTCTTTACTGTATCCAAATCACATCTAAATTTTTTTAAGTGCCGCGAAAAGTAATATAGTTCCAAACACAGCAGCAAGAGGTTTGGCAAAAGAAAGACTTCCAGGGGGTCTAAAACAAAGGTAGTTCATCTTACATGCATTGTTTCAACAACCGCGGATCGACAGGCTACAGCGATTTAGGCAGGTGCATACTTATAAACACAGGCTAGTCACTGCCCTTGGAATGATTCCTAGCAAGGCAAACTGGCAATTATACTAGAATATGGTCAACGCAAAGGTGAACTTTACACAGCATCACGGGAGCACAGCAGTAAGTGTCTTTCAGGAAGAAGGGTGCTCTACACCAGCCAGATTTCGGGAACATGTGCACTGAGCATTAGGAAGGGGTTAGAGTTGAACCCGAAGAGACAGACAAGAGCACATCACTGTGGACGCTGCATATGGCCACAAAATGCTTGATCATCTCGGCCAGCTTTATTCAATCTGGACTCTGCAACCTTCCAGACTCTTGCACGAGGGTCCACAGCTTTTCAAAGGGATCCCTGACCCAGTGAAGACCCTTCCTGAAATTGATGGAGAGTGGTTAGCAGATTTTAAACAAATGGGTTCAATCATGAGCCTCTGGGAAGGAGAGCTCACAGGGAGACAGGATGGGCAGGAGAGAAGTAAATTAAAAGCTCTTACGGAAGTCCAAGCCAGACATCATGAGGCCTTGAAAGAGAGCCATGGAGGTGGGGACAGGGCCGCCTGGACAAATTCTCAGGAAGGAAGCAATGACTTTGAGACTGCCAGGGCGGGAGGGGAGACGCAGCACAGAGAAGGGAGAAAAGACTGGCCCCTGACGTGTTTGTTGAGGTCATCGGTGAGATGGAGAGCAGAAAAGCCAGGGGTGTTTGCGGGAAAGGCAATAAGGTATTCTGCGGGGATGGAAAGTCTAAGTAATGTCCACGGCAGAATAAAAAGTACACATCGGAGGTGTTCCAAATGTCTTGTCCATCATTGGGGCGCCTGGCTGGCTCAGTGGGTTAAGCATCCTACTCTTGATTTCAGCTCCGGTCATCACCTCACAGGTCATGAGTTCGAGCCCCCTGTTGGGCTCTGCACCGGCGGTGTGGAGCCTGCTTGGGATTCTCTGTCTCCCTCTCTCTCTGCGCCCCCTCCCGCCCCCGCTCATGCTGTCTCTGTCTCTCCCAAAATAAATAAATAAACTTAAAAAGATGTCTTGTCCTTCGATCCCTGTAAAATGATCATTTGTCAATCCAACCAATGATGACAGTGCCTCTGCCGTGCACGAGGCCTGTGCTGCTGCGGGGAGAACACGGGCGGCAGTAAACACAGGTTTCGGTCTCCGTTCATTTCTTCTTTTGTTTATCCCTTAGTAGCTGTTTTTATGACATCTGTACTATGAGGCAGGGTGCCGGGTCCTGAGGTAGAGTCCAGGCCCAGAGAGGGCCCCTGCCTGCGACCAACTCTCAGACACAGAAAACTAAATGATATGCTTTTCTGGATTCCTTAAATTCACACCTAAGCAATAAAATAAAAAGGAGGAAACGAGGCAGTCCCCAATCTATTGAGGAAGCAGATTTTACAGAATTTGGGGGGAATTCATTAGCAGGGTTTGAGAGACTGCAGACGAGCAGACCCCATGCCTGCCCAGGGCACTGAGGACCAGGGTGGGGGGCTGCAGGCATTGAGAGGGGTTCAGTTTCAGGGACAGGGAGTTAGGGTTGCTTCTTGAATGTTAGGGAAACGTTCTAGAGCATAATGAGTTATTTGGTCTTAGGGGGGAATGGATTGACGATGGGCATTTGAAATCCATAGTTGATAGATAGTCTTTGGGTTCCTGGACCCATTCCAACGTTGGGGGGGAGGGTGCTTCTCATTCAACACCAAATAATTCTCTGGACACCAGCTGGGTCCTGTACCATTCGACTCAACTCAACCCAACTCTGATCAACTCAACTCAACCCAACTCTGATATGGTCCATGTGGAGATAGTGTCAGATCCACAGGTTAAGGGCTGAGTCCCTCAAGACTGCTCCTTCCCCTCCCCCACCCCATTTCGAATTCACCGGTCTCGGTGACTCGTGCCTGTACTTCTGACTCACTGGCTACAGGGCAGAGCTTTCAACGATCCCCTCCTTTGTTTGCTAAAGCTGCTCACAGAACTCAGAGAAACAGGGTACTGACTAGATCACCAATTCACTGTGAGGGGACAGAACACGGGAAGAGCCAGATGGAAGAGAGGTGTAGGACAAAGTATAAGAAAGAGGCGAGGAGCTTCCAAGCCCTCTCCAATGGAGCACGTCACTGTCCCCAAATCTCTGGGTGGTCACCAACCAACCCAGAAGCTCTCTGAGCACTGTCCTTTTGGGTTTTTTTTTTTTTTAATGTTTTATTTATTTTTGAGAGAGAGAGAGAGAGAGAGAGAGAGAGACAGCGCGAGCAGGGGAGGGTGAGAGAGAGAGGGAGACACAGAATCCGAAGACAGGCTCCAAGCTCTGAGCTAGCTGTCAGCACAGAGCCTGACGTGGGGCTCGAACCCACAAACCGCGAGATCATGACCTGAGCCGAAGCCGGGCGCTCAACCGACTGAGCCCCCCAGGTGCCCCTGTCCTTTTGGGTTTTTATGGAGGCTTCCTTCTATAAGCACGATGGATTAAATCACTGGCCACTGGCGACTGATTCGACCTCCCCATCCTCTCCCTGCCCCTCCGGTCAGGGAGAGACTGAAAGTTACAACCCTCCAATCACGTGGTTGTTTCTCCTGGCAACCAGCCACCATCCACAGGTGCCTCCTAAAAGCCACCTAACAAACACAACAAAGGACATCTTCATGGCTCTCACCACTTAAGAAATTCCAAGGGTTTTAGGGGCTCTGTCCCAGAAATAGGGATGAAGACCAAATATACAGAGCTGACCCTGAATACGTCGCACTTGATCTGCGCCATGCACTTACACAGGGAACATTTGCAGCACAGCACTATCAAGTATTTTCTCTTCCTTATGATTTTCTTTACCATTGTCTTGCTCCCTGGCTTACTTTACTGTAATAACACAGCATACAATACACACATCATACAAACTATGTGTTAATCGACTGTTTATGTTACTGCTAACACTTCTGGTCAGCAGTAGGCTGTTAGTAGTTAAGTTTGGGGCAGTCGAAACTTACACACAGATTTTCAACTCTGTGGGGGGAGGTCAGTGCCCCTAAACCCATGTGTCGTATACGGGTCAACTATATTTCTTATTAATCATAGATATGAAAGCCTCTGTGTGAAAAGACCACCTGGGAAAGAAAAATCTGATTCAAAAACAAAAGCCTTAGCACTGATGCCAGAACTGGAGGTATCACAGGCCACAAAGAGAAGGAAAAGAATACACAGCAGGAAAGACGTGAGCAGGGAGAGGTATCTCCCTCCTGCTCAGTTTTCTCTACTTGTAATTAGATCACACATTTTGTGCATTGTAAGTCTTACATTTCCTATTTTTCCTGCACTAAACGATTTTCCAATTTTTCCTGCGCTAAACTATGCAAACCTAGACTTATTTGTCTTTCATCCTCACTGCCTAGCACATGGTTATTTGATCACCGCATTAATGAAAAAATATGTATAAGGTATAGTTAGGATACAATAATAGTGGTGCTTTTGCTAATAATAAAAGGTTACTTATGCAATTCTTTATCTTTGCTCTGACCCTTCCCTGGCGACGCCCCATCCAACTGTAAGGAGAGAACTGACTGGGTTCTCACAGCTTTCTCCTCTGCATTTTGTCTCTTGCGCTGAGTTCCTTATAGATTCTGATACATTTCTCAATGTATCAGATGCCTAAATAATATGGCATTTAATCCACTTAGAGTAGTAAGTAAGGAATTCAGATCCTGCACTAAAAAGCGTCACAGTTCACTTAGGGGCAAAGAGAAGAATCTCCAGTTTAACTCACTCAGAGACTGGTTTACACACAAAGGAAAAAGCAAACCAGCTGCCTCAGGATGGATTCCGAGTCGTTGTTACCCTCTGACCCATCACCAAATGGCTAAGATTTGGCATAGGTGCTGTCCACTGTTTTCTCAAATATCCAAAGCACATACAGTAACAGTGAAGATATGAGACTCCCCAGAACAAATGAGGATTGCAGTTAGTTCAAAACATTTCGTTTTGTTCTGAATCCCTGCTAACTGGCTTTGTTCCTTGGGCATAAAATATTGAGAAAGGGAACAGATTTTCTCCTTAATGTTTATTACATATTCGATTCTCATTTGAACATGTTACTCTTCAAATACTCAAGTTAATAATAGTTATTGAAAGACTATGTGCAACACCCTTTCCCTAGAGGCTAATTTGGACATGACGACCGACAAAAACACATGGATTCCATCCTTAAGGCACCTGCAGTGTCTTGGGGAAAGGAGAGTGTGCATGAAAGTCATTAGTTAAACTTGGCACAACTGTTTATGCCAAGTAAGTGCTTTATGCAGTGCTATGGGAGCACTGAAGACAGAGTGACTCATTCTAATTTGGGATCTAAGGGAGATGGATTGGAGCTGAGCAAGGAAGATAGATAAGGAAGTCCGGATTGCAGAGAGCTCCAGTCAGCTCAGGAAAGAGGGAAGTGCGTGCTTTATTTGCATAACAATAGATTGTGCAGTATGGAGGTAGGTCATTATAAACCAGGTTGTCCAGAAACTAAACCTAGAATAATCTGAATGCCTCTGGCAACCACTCATCTACTTTCTGTCTCTTTAGATTGGCCAATTCTAGACATTTCATAAATGGCAACAAACCATAGGTGACCTTTTGCGTCTGGCTTCTTTCACTTAGCATAATGTGTTCAAGGTTCATACATTGGTAGCACAGATCAATACTTCGTTCTTCTTTATGGTAGAATTAATATTACATTGTATGGATATATCACATTTTGTTGATCTATTTCAATTGACGGATAGTTGGGTTGTTTTCACTTTTTTGCTATTATAAATAATGCAGCGATGAATATGTATGTAGAGGTTTCTGTGTGGAGATATGTTTTAAGTTATACACCTAGCAGTGGAATTTCTGGGCCATATGATAACTCTATATTTATAATTTTGCACAGCTACCAAACTGTTTTCCAAAATGTGTGCACCATTTTAAAATGCTATCAGCACCATCCTAGACTTCTGATTTCCTTACGTCCTCGCAAAAATGGGATATTGTCTGACTGTCGGACATTTTTATTTTAACTACCCTAGTGCATGTGAAGTGTGTACCACTGCAGTTTTGATTTGAATTTCCTTAATCATTAATGATGTTAAGCATCTTTTCATGTGCTTATCAGTCATCTGTTATATCTGACCTGGAGAAATACCTATTCAAGTTTTTTGCCCACTTTTTAACTGGGTTATTTATTGTCTTTGGATTGTTGAGTTATAAGAGTACTTTATATATTCTGGAAAAGAATCTCTCATTAGATATATAATTTTCAAATATTTTCTCCCATCCTGTGGGTCTTATTTTCATTGTCTTAAAGGTATCCTTTCAACCACACACATATTAACTTTGATGGAGTTTAGCCTTTTTTTTCCACTAGTGATTGTGGTGTCATATCTAAGAACTCATCGCCTAATCCAAGGTCATAAATGTTTACTCCCATGCAAGCCAGCCACGGAAAGACAAGTAATGAAGGGCCTCATTCTTATGTGAATCTGAAAACTGCAACCAACAGAAGCAGAAAGTAGGTTGGCGATTGCCAAGGGGAGGGGAAAATGAGGAGATGCTCGTCAAAGGGTACAGACTCTGAGTTGTAAGATGAATAAGATTTGGCGATCGGACATCGAGCATGGTGACTATTGTCAATAACACGCTACTGTACACTTGAAATTTCTTAAGAGTAAGTCTTAAGTGTTCTCACCAAAATAAATAAGTAAATGACAAGATACCTCTGTGAGGTGATGGATATAGTACTGAGCTTAGTGTGGTACTCGCTCTACAATTTATGAATGAATCAAGTCACCCCAGCACACACCTTAAATATATACAAATTTATTTGTCAATTATACCTCAGTAAGCTTGGGAGAAAAGAAATTAAACTTTATTTTTCCCGTATTTAAATAAAAAAGAAGGCACCTGGGTGGCTCAGTCACTTAAGCATCCAGGTTCAGCTCAGGTCATGATCTCACGGTTCGCGAGTTTGAGCCCCGCATCGGGCTCTGTGCTGACAGCTCGGAGCCCGGAGCCTGCTTCACACTCCGTGTCTCCCTCTCTCTCTGCCCCTCCCCACTCACACTCTGTCCATCTTTCTTTGTCGAAAATAAATAAACATTGAAAAAAACTTACAGTTAAAATAAAAAGATTTACTGGAGCACCTGGATGGCTCAGTTGGTTAAGCCTCCAACTCTTGATTTCCGTTCAGGTCATGAGCTCATGGTTTATGAGATCGAGCTCTGATCGATCTTTTTAAAAAAGGGTTTCCTCCCGCGCTTCCTGATAAAAATGTTACAGTTGTAGCTCTTACGCTGGGGTCTGTGGTCCCGTTTAGGTTCATCTTGGGGTATGGCATGAAGTACAAGCTCAACGTCCTGCTTCTCCGCACAGATCTTCAATTGTCCTGGTCCCATTTGCTGAAAAGCCTACAAATTCCCCATCGGATGGTCTTGACAACCTTGTCAAAAATTGATTGATCACAAAGATAAGTAAAGGCGTTATATTTACACTAATTCTACCACATTAATCCATATATCTAGCCTTATGCCACACCGTCTTGATTGCTGTAGTTCTGTGGTAATTTTGAACCTGGGAAGCATCAATCCTATAATTTAGTTCTTCGTCAAGACTGTTTTGGCTAGTGTATTCCTTGCACTTACATATTGATTTCGAGTTTAGATTGTCTGTTTATTCAAAAACACCACCTGTAATTTTATTTCATTTTAATTTTATTTATTTTGAGAGAGACAGAGAGAGTTAGTGGGGGTAAGGGGCAGAGAGAGAGAGAGAGACAGAGAGAGAGAGGGAGAGAGAGAGAGAACCCCAAGCAGGTTCTGCACCATCACCATGGAGCTCAATGCAGGGCTCAAACCCACAAACCATCAGATCATGACCTAGGCCAAAGTCAGACGCTTAACAGACTGAGCCACCCAGGGACGCCAAAAAGACCAGCTATGATTTTAATAAGAATTGCATTTATTTATTTTTTAATAGTTATTTATTTTGAGAGAGAGTGTGTGTGAGCAGAGGAGGAACAGAGAGAGAGGGAAAGAGAGAATGCCAACCAAACTCCACATTGTCAGTGCAGAGCCCGACATGGGGCTCAATCTCAAACCATGAGATCAGGACCGGAGTTGAAATCAAGATGCTTAACCGACTAAGCCACCCAATGTGCCCCAGAATTGCATTTAATCTGTAGACCAGTTTGGGGAGCACTGCCATCTTTCCAACATTATGTCTTTCAATCCATAAACATGGAATGCATTCCCATTTACTTGGGACTTTTTTAATTTCTCTCCACACTGTTTTATATCTCTACATGTACAAATCTTGCATTTCTTTTGTTAAATGTATTTCTAAGCATTTTATTCTTCTTGATGCTATTTGTAAATGGAATTGTTTTCTTAAATTCATTATCGGATTGTTCATAACTAGTTAATAGAAATACAAAGGATTTTTGTTTACTGATCGTGTATTCTGTAAAACCGCAGAATTCATTTATTAGTTACATTTGTGTGGTGGTGGGGGGGGGTTCCCTAGGACGAATTTCCATATGCAAGATAATATTACCTTACAACAGATCATTTTACTTCTTCCTTTGCAATCTCAATCCTTATTTCATTTTCTTGCCTAATTGCCCTGGCTAGACCCTCAGTTCGTTACTGAATTGAAGTGATGAGAGCAGACATCCTTGTCTTGTTCCTGATCTTAGGAATAAATCTTTCATTCTTTCACATAATAATCATTTAAGGTGTGGGTTTTTCATGGATGCAGTTTATCAAATTGAGGAACTTTCCTTTTGTTCCTAGTTTCTTAAGTGTTTCATCCTGAAAGACTGTTGGATTTTGTCATATGTTTCTTTCAAGGTCTATTGAGAAAATCACGTGGTTTTTGTCTTCTTAATATCTTAATATGATGTGTTACATCGATTGATTTTCACATGTTAAACCAACCTTGCATTCGTGGGATAAATTCCACTTAGTCATGCTGTATCATCCTTTTATATGTTTCTGGATTTGGTTTACGAGTATTTTACTAAAATATCCTTTTCCTTTTATATTCACAATGGCACCTGTGCGCCATTTTCTTGGAATATCTTTGTCTGGTTTTAGTATCGAGAAAACACTGGCCACGTAGAGTGATTTGGGAAGTGTCCCTTCTACTTCTATCATGACATTAAGTTTTAAGGATGTTCTGTCACACTTAGTAAAGCTAACTTACGTGAGCATGATTGGCAGGCATGCCAATTGGGTTTCAGGAATTAAAGAGAGGGAAGGAGTGAAGATGAATTTTAGAATGTCTCAAGCGTATCCAGAAATGAGGGCACATTTGGATGCAATCCCTCATTCACACACTCTCAATGTTTCTACAGGCAGAATGTTAAATCCAGAAAGGTTATGTAGATTTTCCCAGACATTGAAATGCGTCCTGCTATATCTAGAAAAAGCTGAAAACAAGTATTTTCACATGTTCATGAAATCTAATTGGACGTTAGCCATCCTCAGACAATGTGTCCAAATTGTTTTCTCAACATTTACGTATGTTCACAATGAACCCCACCTTTCTAAGCTGGAAAATTACTTTAGAAATTCAGTCAAATTTACTTCTTGTTCCTTTCATCTGGGGCTTGATGTCCTGTACACTCTCACACCTTCAGACAGGCAGTGCTATTTCTTGATTCAGCGTCTGTCTTATAATAATCCCCTGGGCTCACCCTGGCTCATTGTTGCATCCTGGTTGACTTTCAAGACCTCATTCAAATAAGAACTAACCTTTCTTGGTTTCTAGTCTCATTCAACAGGAAAGACATGATCTACAAACAGAGAAGCAAGAACACGAAACAGGTGTCACTTCTGATGACCTGCGCGACACTGCCCACTGTCTGAAAGGTGGAAGTGAGCATGTAATTAGACAAAGGGCAGTCCTGGTTCAGCCCCCACCACCTCTGTTCTCACCCCACCAAGCTCACGGCCTCACACCAACAAATGCTTCTTCCTCTGAGCTGCTCCGGATGTGACGTAGATGTGATCTTAGCATCTACCACTCTACCCCACCTGTTCATTTGCTTGTATGTCTTCCGTGCACTCCTGGTGGGCAAGAACCATGTTTTATCGGATTATTTTAACCCAGTCACACGGCGTATGTTAAATATTCAATCACTAAACAGTGAATTTGAATTCTTAAAAGTGAAGGCATTCATCTGTCAAGAGTATGCAGATATGAACTAGAGCTTTGTCATTAGTGTCACCGCCCAAATACGCTATCTCATGTAGAATCTTTTAGTATAATGATCAGCTTAGTTGGTTAGGTGTCCAACTGGTGGCTCAGGTCATGATCTCACAGTGTGTGAGTTCGAGCCCCACATCAGGCTCTGTGCTGACAGCCTGGAGCCTGCTTCGGATTCTGTGTCCCTCTCTCACTCTGCCCCTACCCCACTTATGCCCTCTCTCTCTCTCTCTCTCAAGAATAAACATTTAAAAAATGTATAATAATCAGCTCCAGTAAAACTTTGATTCAAGCATATTACCACTTCTTTTTCTGGCCTCGGCACCTTATCCTTGTTTTCCTCTGTCTTCTTGAAGATTCCTCTCTCTTTAGGCCTTGACCAGGCAATGTGTAAGACACAGGACTGTAAGATGCGTAAGGTGCAACGTGCATCTGTGGAGGCCTCAGCAGAAACAACTGAATGGGAAATTTAATTATTAAAATGGTCATAACTTATCCACGAACCAAGCCTGCAGTTGATTTAAGTCTCTACAAAGATGTACACATATGCGTGTGTGTATGCAAAACACAAGGATATACTTAATTAGCGCATATCACCTGCTTTCTATCTAGCTCAGCTTCATCTACAACCAGAACGTGAAACCTGGGCAGGCAGAGGTAGTTTCCGTGTCATGCCTCTTGTCTATTGTGTTTAGAAATTGTTCTGCCTAAAACCAGAAGTTTACACTCGGAGGCTTCCATTCCAGCTCCCCCGCCCCTCCCCCCCCATTTGCAGGTGAGAGGAATACGCCCCCGGTGCTGGCCCTCTCTGGGCCTCCATTGACTCATCTGGTACACGGAATAGAAGACCCTCTGCTGGGATTCTGCGAGGTTTTGTAGAGGACAGGCCTTCTAAGGCAAGATCTGAGTCCCTCAACCACAGATGCAATTTATCTTTTCAGTGATCACTAATTACTAACTCAATTCCTGGACAAACACCAACATTATTTATTCTGGTTTTGTGTTCTTTAAAGGGCCTTAAAAAAAAAAGCTGTCCTCATATGGGAATCTCTAAAGTCTGTAGTATTCAAATTTTATAGGGCTCCTGGCGGGGCAGATGGTAAAACATAAAAGTTGTTCTGATTTTAAACTGAACTGAATCCAGTACTGGCTCCGTGTCATTTTTCTAGTGGTTCCAAATTAATTCTTTTCTCGTTTGTTTCAGTGTGACTTCCAACTTGGAATTTTTTAAATGATTAATTTGATTCATTGAATAGGTGCTTTTTCCAGGTCTTTTTTTTCTTTCTTCCTTCCTTCCTTTGTCACTTTCCTGTGATTTAATGCAGGTGGAGACAAAGACAAGGTTCAACAGCCAGTCTTTGAAATTAGAAGACGACAAGATATTCCTATAGCAGTGTCTCCTAACATTTTATGCTTTCTCTTACTCATGGATAGCTAAATTATATGGACTTCTAGATCACTGAAGTGATACTTCTTTCAAATTTAGACAGAAGACATGACATTATTTTACAAATGATATATGTGATACCTAATGAGTATCTTTAATTTTTAAAGTTCATGTGAGAATTCATCATTCCAAACATACGGCTTTTGTGCCACTGAAGGCTTTCCTATCATCTCTTCATGAAACTTGATTTTTCGCTGAAGCATCTGGAAATGAACTTCCAGCATACCGGCATTTATCCAGAGGGGGAAAAAATACTCTCACGCACTCAAGGTGAAAGAAAAGGCAGCCGTTCCTGGGGCACCTGGGTGGCTCACTCAGTTACACGTCGGTCTCTCTTTTTTTTTTTTTTTTTGTTAAGATAACTTATTTATTTCAAGAGAGAAAAAGAGAAAGGGGAAGGGGCAGAGAGAGAGAGGGAGAGAGAATCCCAAGCAGGCTCCACACTGGACTCAAACTCACAAACCGTGAGATCATGACCTGAGCCGAAATCAAGAGTCAGACTCCCAACCGACAGAGCCCCCCAGGTGCCCCAAGAGTCCAGCTCTTGATTTCAGCTCAGGTCGTGATCTCACAGTATGTGGGACTGAGCCCCTTATCAGGCTCTGCACTGACGGCATGGAGCCTCCTTGAGATTCTCTCTCTGCCCTTCCCCCACCTGTGCACAGGCACATATTTGCGGTCTCTCTCTCACTCTTCTCTATCTCAAAAATAAATATTAAAAAAAAAAAAAAAAGGCAAACACTCCTTTGTTAACCATGCCCAGCTGTCCTCTCTCCTCACCCTCAAGGTCACCTGTCCCCTATGCATAGCACTCAGCCATTTGCTTATCAGAGACTCGGCCAGATCCAACAATACAGAAGCCAAAGGGAATCCAAGACGAGGATTTACTGGGAGCCACAGTGCGAATGCAGCCGAAAGGGAAAGTGCACACAATTTCCTCCCAGACCACCCCCATCGGCATCTTGCCGAGCGCGCCAGACACCCTCCTTAGAGCACCGCACCTCCCAAACCCGGGCCACTCTGTCCATCCCACCAGACGCACCGGCACGCAGACAGGTCACAAACATCACGGAAGAGTGCTCCTCCCCGCAGAGCACTCACGGGCCCAAACAGTGTGAGGAACAGTCTCAAGGAAAAAATTCCAGCCCAGCACAATCATTAAAAGGGAGTCCGGGGGCACCTGGCTGGCCCCATCGGTACAGCACGTCACTCTTGATGTCAATGTCATGGGTTCAAGCCCCATATGGAGCGTGGAGCCTCCTTAATTTAAAAAAAAAAAGGAGTCCAAAGAGAGGAAATGACTGAAGCAGGCAAATGTTAGGAAGGAACTTGGGTTTATTAACACAAAGGTCTCCATCTGGGGCCACCCAAGAGTTAGTGAGGGTATCACATTCTTACCAGGCGGGTGCCTGTTGCTCTATGTGTTTTTCCTTTACACATCACCAAATCCCCGTGAAACACATACCATCACTACCTCCATTTTACAGATGAAGAAAGATGCTTCCAGAGGTTATTGTTCAAGGTCAAACAGAGAGGACGCCCCAGGTACCTGTTTCAGGCAGGGCGGTCTGTCCCAGAGGCTCACATGACCTTCATTTTGCTCATACTAAGTCATTTCCTGCTTCTCTGATGTATGTGATGAATTACATTAATGACTATTTGGTTTGGTTTTTTTTTTAATTTTTTAAAATATTTTTGAGAGACAGAGAGAGAGTATGTGATGGGGAAGGGCAGAGAGACAGGGAGACACAGATTCCGAAGCAGGTTCCAGGCTCTGAGCTGTCAGCACAGAGCCCGACATGGGGCTTGAACTCAGGAACTGTGAGATTGTGACCTGAGCCGAAGTCGGGAAGTTTAACTGACTAAGCCACCCAAGTGCCCCACGTTAATGACCATGTGTGAGGACCTGGGCAAGTCCTTTCACGTAACAGACACGACTTTCTGGCGTGCGCCACTAGCTGCTCTGAAGCCCGTTTTTCTGCCCAGCAATCCTGGTGTCTATTACTTATCACCTCCGATCTCTATTAGTGGTGTCAGTTCTAGCCCATCTGCTTAATGACACGGTGCAGTTTCTCGAGACTTCGACTCCGAGGAGGATCTTAGAACGTCTCTCGGCGTTCCTACACTTTTTTGCCACAGATGGTAGAGGCCATCGTGGCCTGTACTAAAAACAGAGAAAGCATTTGTATCCGACTCAGTTCAGATTTCACACCATATTTTTTTTTTTTTAATTTAAGACAAGGAGGGAGAAGTGAAGTTTCCATCGTAGCAAACACAGCTGAACCGACTTCTGTTCTACCCCGTGGTGTCGAGGTCCTTCTCCCTCTAGTGTCCCCGGTTTATTACTGCACCGCGCCCGGCAGCCCGGGGCCCCCGTCACTGCTGTGTTCAGCCCAGGTCCTTGAACCACCCCGAAGGGGCCCCTGCCCTGGGGCCGCGGTGACAGCCATCAGGGTCCCCCAGGGGCCCAAGAACATTCCTGCCATCTTCCTGGCTCCAGAGCCCCGCTCTGAATTTCATCATCTCCAGCACGTTCTCCCCAGTGAAGACCCCCGCGCCGCTCCGTCTACACTGCAGGATCAGAATGGCCGGCCCTGGTGGAGAAGGACACAGGGGAGGGAGGAAGGATCTCCGGAGCGGCTCCACACTCCACAGCACTTTGCAAAGAAGAAACAGATACAAGCCTGGCGGGCAGAGTCCGCCGGAACGGTCCGGCCGTGCGAGGTGATGGGCACAGCCCAGGGCGAGGGCCACGCTGGCCGGCAAGTGAGAAGGCCTGAACCTGCTTTCTGGGGAGATCAGGAAACACCAGGCAATGAAGACAACAGCCCGTAAGGAGAGTCACTGCGGACCACATGCTCGGCCCCTTCCACGGTCCCTCAGGAAACGGAGATGAAGAGTTCCGCACACCGAGCACAGCCCGCCCGCTGACTCTGGGTGCCAGGGCGTCATTTTGTAAATGTCGGGCCCCGCGCAGAGGGGGCGGGAGTCGGGCAACGTGGCAGAAAAGACAACAGAAGAAGAGGCACGTGGTCAGGGCGGTCGGAGACAGGGGGGTTGACGTGAGGCACAGGTGCTGGGAGGAGGTCCTGGCCAGTGTGGGGTCCGGGCCGCTCCGTCCCTGGTGTGGGGGGCGGGGGGGCAGCGGGTATGGGCGAATCATTCATCGATGAGCCCGGAAAGCACCGTGGCCGCAGTAGGAGAGGACGTGGGGGCGCCTGAGAGGAGCAGCCGTTATGTGAAGAAGGGCATCTAACGCGTCCTGTAAACACAGGTCACAGGTGACAGAGGCATTAATACACGCCTTCCAAAACAGGGACGGAAGCTAACTAACATTGGAGTTTCCAGAAATCCGCACAGCTGCAAGTGGCAATTATGGATCGTCAGAGTCACAAAGTGCCGTGGGAAAGCGATCCTGAGCAGCTAGGAAAATCCAGGAAAGCTCCACGGTGTTTACCCGGCCTATGTAAAAGGGGCGGTTGTTAGACAAGCTGTGGTTACGCTCAGGAAGAGGGATGGGGGGCCAGGAACCGTGGGGGGAGGGGGCAGCCCACACGCAAACATCCAGGAGTCCAAGTTCGGCACTCGTGCTGAGTTACAAGGCCAAGCTCACAGCAAGGGGTCTGGTGGCTGGAGACACCCCCCGGATGCGGGGTTCAGTCCCGAGATGTTCCCCGTGGGACGGGACGGGCGGGCAGGCAGGCTCCCTTCCTTCCATACCAGTGCTGCCCATCCAGGGGTCTGGGGACCAGTCCTTCATCAGAGAGATGCCCGAACATGGTGGGGCGTCAGAACACCTTGGGGCACTAGGACATTGTGGGGCATCAGAACATCATGGTCATTAGGACATTATGGGGCATTAGGTCATTGTGGGGCATTAGAACACTGGGGATATGATATCAGAATGTACTTAGGGACTTTTTTCTTCACCTAGAATAAATCAGACGGTATTCCCATTAGATAAACAAAAGGAAACAGTCCTAGATACGTTCCGAAGACAGGCTCCTTAGAAACACTGGTTCTTGGCACTCAAGGCCATATTTAGCCCCAAGGTGCCATTTTTTCACGGGAGTCCATACTGGGCCAATGAGCCAGTCCTTCAAAAATGAAGTTAACGTAACTGTGAGAAAGGATATGAGGGCTTTGCTTATCATCAGAACCCTATCCCTACTCCCAGATATGACGTGTTCGCTGTGGAACAGCCCACGGGTGTAGCTGCTGCAGAAGCAGAAATGTTCACACGTGGGTCACACATTTCAGTCATGCAGCATCCTACCGGAACATTCCAAATCCACTCATCCCTCCAGACGTCAACGCATCCATCCTCCCATGTTGCATTGCTTTCCTCGGCCTTTAACTGTATTCTTCCTCCACATGTTACAGTTTCTATGTTTCAATCCTTCCTTGGCCTCCCCTGCAGGGAGTCTCAGGGTTAGATCCTTGGTACAGGGATCTTTTCCACGAAAATATCCTCAGAATCCCTTAAAATGCTACACAGAATCCAGGTCGGTAATCAATACATTCACTGAATCAACGATCGCTCACAATTAAGGAGGAGAAAAAAGATTTAGAAAAAAGGAATCTACTGAGGCTTGTCTTAAAAACAAAATAGCATCAGAGCATATGCTGAATTTAGTTGCTTTTGTCCCTTTTCTCTGGTATGTTCATAGCCACAGAACAGATAAATATAGTTAAATATAGTTCCGTGCTACGAAAAATAAGCTATTGAAATGAATTTAGTCATAGAAAACTAAGAAATTAAGCTGAAGAAGTTAACAGTATAATTTAAAAGCAAAGAAGAAGTAGTTTTCATTTAAATTTACAAACAGGGACCAATTCAGGGGCGCCTGGGTGGCTCAGTTGGTTAAGTGTCTGACTTCGGCTCAGGTCATGATCTCACGGTTTGTGAGTTCAAGCCCTGCGTCGGTCTCTGTGCTGAAGCTCAGAGCCTGGAGCTGCTTCGGATTCTGTGTGTGTGTCTCTCTCTCTGCCCCTCCCCTGCTCACACTGTCTCTCTCTCTCTCTCAAAAATAAATATTAAAAAAATTTAAAAACACATTGAAAACATCAAAAGTTACTGTCAATAATTCAAATATTTTAAACCAGAGGCACCTGGGTGGCTCAGTTGGTTAAGCGTCTGACTCTTGATTTTGGCTCAGGTCGTGGGCTCACAGTTTGTGGGATCAAGCCCTGTGTCAGGACTGAGCCCTGGGTCAGGCTCCCACTGAGAGCATGGAGCCTGCTTAGGATTCTCTCTCTCCTCTCTCTCTCTCCCTTTCTCTCCACCCCCCACCTTCAAGATAAATTAAAAAAATGTTTTTAAAAGGCTCCAAATATTTTAAATCAAAAGTTCAACACCTCAAATCAAAAAGGAACCCAAAGTTTTATACCAAATAAAAGAATAATATTTTAGAGTAAGTCCATAAATGTTTGCTGCCTTTGGCTCATTTTAGAAGCAGATATAACAAATCTCAGTGCCATCAGCAATTCGGAACACACACATTACCCATGTTAGGAAAAGTAGCCCCTTTAATGCTTCACAGGCTGGTTACAACATTTTAGGATGATGGAAATATGTCCGTGATCTTCTGTAATTAGTAAAACTGGCTGTTTCCCTGACCTCTTCATTCCCAGCACGGTCATGACACACAACAAATCGAAATCAATCCACTAGATTTAAAAAATTTTTTTAATGTTTATTCATTTTTGAGAGAGAGAGAGAGAGAGAGAGAGAGACAAAGCATGAGTGAGGGAGAGGCAGAGAGAGAGAGTGAGACACAGAATTGGAAGCAGGGTCCAGGCTCTGAGATGTCAGCACAAAGTCGGACGTAGGGATTGAACCCATGAACTGTGAGATCATGACCTGAGCCAAAGTCGGACACTTAACCAACTGAGCCACCCAGGTGCCCCTCGATCCACTAGATTTTAAGCAAGACATTTCATGATATTTCACAAAAACTCCCACCAAAACCTTAAAATCTAAACGTGGTGTTTCCAGATTGCAATTATATGGAAAATGTACTACAAACGTACATCAGAGAGATGAGCGTGGGAATGTACACATAGACTGGAACGATCCCAACGGGCAAACGAGTAGAAAGTCACCGATAAAATACTGTTTGCCTGTGTAATTAGGAAGGGTCAAGACCACCAATGAACAGGTCACACTTCCTCAAAATTACTTCAAGTCCAAGTAACCAATTACTTAGCAGTGTTAATCTAGTTTCTGGCTGGGTTATTCTTTTAAGTTTTTATTTATTTATTTTGAGAGAGAGAGACAGCACACATGCGTGTATGCAAATCGGGCAGGGGCAGAGAGAGAGAGAGAGAGAGAGAGAGAGAGAATTTAAAGCAGGCTTCTTGCTCTCAGCGCAGAGCCTGATGCGGGGCTCGATCCCACAAACCGCGAAGTCGTGACCCGAGTCAAGATCAAGATTCTGACACTTAGCCAACTGAGCACCCAAGCTCCCCTTGCCTGGGTTATCCTCAATGGTGAGGGAAATAAGAGGGTAGACTGGAGGTAGGCTACCGGAATGGGGCCACCGTCTGGGGTACAAAAGGACACGCTCTAGGCCTGAGGGTCTTTGAAATAATCTCTTACTTTCTCCCATACACAGGCTCCAAATACAGAAGAGCTTAGAATCATCTCAAAATTTGAAAAAAAATTACTTTTATTATCATTAATAAAGACCAGTCCGCATACCGAGTTTTAGGTGACCATATGTTTACAATTCTCTAAACAGGGAAGTATTACTTTTCTCCCCTTTTCTTCCTACCTATGTGACAAAAAATGATGTCCCTTCTCATTTACGAAAACAGCCTTTTGGGAAGGAACCTAGTGAAAGTTGCAGTAATTTACTCTTAGGATGGAGTGTAGCTACAATAAATCGCAGAAAATTCTCTAACGTGGGTTTTAGGAAGCTTCCTAATTTTCCACTTTTCCACAACACGGTCCAAAGTCCATCCGATACTGGTTTCCACAGCCTAGATTTCAGCGCTCCGTGGGATCCACGTCTCCAAAGGAAACAAGTGTGCCGAACGGAGCCACACAGCCCCAATCATCTCTGACCTTCCTCGCAGAAAAGTGCTCTTTTTTTTCTGCAAGGTTGTTATCTGGGTCAAAACACTCTACACGCTGAGTTCAAAGTCATCTAAGAACCACTCAAGTAAAAGGGACTTCGAATGACATTTTTTCTCTCTCCACATTTCTGTAAAAAGGAAGGAAGGAAGGAAGGAAGGAAGGAAGGAAGGAAGGAAGGAAGGAAGGAAGGAAGGAAGGAAGGAAGGAAGGAAGGAAAGAAAGAAAGAAAGAAAGAAAGAAAGAAAGAAAGAAAAGAAAGAAAGAAAGAAAGAAAATCCTCCTGGTGAAAAATGTGTCTCTGATATTTCCCCAGGAATCAAAAAAACCTGCTTTTTAATAAGACCTGCTGGAAAATAGAAAGCTGAGAAAACTAATTTACTTATAAAATCCGTGGTGCCTTGAGTTCAGGCAGGACGGGACAGATTTCACCATCAGAGAGCTGTCACGGGCTACCCGCAGTAAATGCCCCAGAGCGACAGTGAAATGAAAGAAGAAAAAGATACAGCGGTTGCTAAGTTTCAAAGTGTTTTCACTTCAAAGTACTCAGATTTCTAACAGAAAGTCAAATGGTCCGGTCATGACAGTAAGTCTAAGGTACCATTTTCCCCCCCACCTTCTCCTGTGCTTTTTCGGTTTGGCCCGATGCCCTCCTTGGAAACTATTTTTAAATGTACTATGTTTTATAGGAGCAAAAATTTCTAAAGATGATTGGCAGGACTTGCACCGACATGAAGCCCTCTGGGTGGGGAAGGGTCCACGGAGCGGTATTACGCAGATAGTATCGACACCCATGAGGTGCTCCCAGGGCTGGACACTGCTCTACGCCCCTTGCACGGGGTCCGTTTACAACTCGCGGAAGCAGGTAAAATGCTACAATCATGCGCGCTGCACTGGAGGAGATCAAAGCTTAGAGAAGTTTGGCAAATGAGCCAATAGCCAAGACTGGCAGGTATGAGAACTTCGCCTTAAAAAGTCAAGAGTTAGGGTAAGCAGTAGTCATTAGAGGGGGTGCTGGCTTCGCGCAGCTGAATAATTCTGTTTGTGGAAACAGGTGTTGGAGGCGTGTGCAGAGAGAGGAGGCTGTGCAAGTGGATGGCCAGGTCCCCGCACGTAAAGACTGAGAACATTTCTGAAACATGTAATAAAGTCTGGTATAATCACAAATGGATTTTCTCTTTTTTTTTTTAATTTTTTTAAAATATTTATTTATTTTTGAGAAAGAGAGAGTTGGGGGAAGGGGCAGAGAGAGAGGGAGGCACAGAATCCGAAGCAGGCTCCAGGCTCTGAGCCATCAGCACAGAGCCTGACGTGGGGTTTGAACCCACAGACCATGAGATCCTGATCCTGAGCCGAAGTCGGACGTGTCACCGACTGAGCCACCCGGAGCCCCACAAATGGATTTTCTTCTGTTGATTCATCCTTCCACCAAGTTAGAGATTGCAAAAAACAAAGATCCCCATTTTGTTTCTGAACTCGCTCACTACAAAGCTGGGAGAGCACGGACAGTTTTGTGAGACAATCTGCACATCTTCAAAACTGATATAAGGGGCCATCCTGAGCCACAAGGAACCATAACAAAGGAACGCCCCCCCCCCGGAATTTCCAGAAATTTCAAAGGCATTTGAATTGTTTTAATGTTTATTTTTGACAGAGAGAGAGAGACAGGCTGAGTCAGAGCATGAGCAGGGGAGGGGCAGAGAGAAAGGCAGACACAGAATCCAAGTCAGGCTCCAGGCTCCGAGCTGTCAGCACGGAGCCCGATGCAGGGCTGGAACTCACGAACCGTGAGATGAGGAGCCGAAGTCGGATGCTTAACCGACTGAGCCACCCAGGTGCCCCTCAAAGAAGGCGTTTGAGCTTTTCGGTCACTGAGTGGGGTTTCAGTCAACTACATTCACTCACGGATTCCAAACATAATTAGGAGGCAGGCACCGTACGTGAGATGCTCTATCTAGTGTGTGAAGGGCGGAAAGAAGTGCACGGTGGCCTCTGACTCGCACTGGGTTACAAAACAATGGCCTGAGTGAGCATAACCCTTGGTTTTTTTACATGATATCTGTGAAAAGGAAACGCCTACATGAGGAGCCATTTAAACCACACGTAACTTTGCTCGCTATTTCCCTCGTTCGTAAGCACTTTGTTCTTCTGTTCTCAAGGCAGAGGACAAGTCAGGCCAGAAATCTGCTTGATGTTCCGGTGCGTAATCATGTAAGAAATCAATGCTGACGGGTCCATCCCTCTCTATTGTGCCGTTAAAACCATTTCATGAAATAGCAACAAATAGATGGATAACTTCAGCTCCTAAAACACAGGAACATTTTGGGGAAAAAATGGGCTCCTGGGTGGCCCAGACGGTCGAGCACCCTACTCTTGATTTCAGCTCAGGTCATGATCTCTCGGTTCATGAGTTCGAGCCCCACATCAGGCTCTGTGCCGACAGCTCAGAGCCTGGACCCTGCTTCGGATTCTGGGTCTCCTTCTCTCTGCCCCTCCCCCACTCACACTCTGTGTCTCTCTTTCTCTCTCTCTGTCTCAAAGATAAACATTAGTAAAAGTTTTTTAGGGGTGCATGGGTGGCCCAGTCAGTTAAGCATCCAACTTCAGCTCAGGTCATGATCTCGTGTTTTGTGAGTTCAAGCCCTGAGTCAGGCTCTGTGCTTACAGCTCAGAGCCTGGGGCCTGCTTTGGATTCTGGGTTTCCTTCTCTCTATGCCCCTCCCCCACTCACACTTTGTGTCTCCCTTTTTCTCTCTCTCAAAAATAAACATTAAAAATATTTTTTAATTTAAAAAAAAAGACAAAATGTAAAAAGCCTCAAACTATCACTTTAATAGCAGCCTTCAAAAAAATGTTTTTAACCATGAAAAGACCATTCATTTGCTAATATAAATTTGGAATTTAATTTTAAAAATTATGGAAACATAGAATCTTTCCAGACCAGCTGATACAAATGAAAATTTTGCTATCCCTTTTAGAGATGAGAAAACTAACTATGGACAAATTGGAGTAAAACATTACGTGTACTTTATCATCATTCAGTAAGAAAAAAAAAACACTTTCAATCACAGAATAATCTAAAGCTCTAAAATCTCAGTAAATTTGGGCAGAATTCTAGCCTAGGTTTAACTACACACACACACACACACACACACACACACACTTCCAGTCACTCTAGTTTATTTTGTACCATACCATAAAACAACAGTAGAGTATCATCTCCTTGAACCCAGACCCCTGTGTCCCATGTATCCTTTGCCCTATCACACAGCGTCTGGCACACGGTAGGTGATCAATAAATATCAGCAGAACCAATAAATGAAAGGAACACTGATACACCTCACTGCCCACTTTGCCATTTATCTCCCAAATCCAGCCATCTACAAAATGCCAAGGACTATGATACTACAAGCAGCACTGAGTACATGTCTGGTACCTTCCAAGGTGGAGCAACCGTGTCTCTCGATCAGAAAATGGTGGGCTCTTCAAAAGGAGAATCCACACTCAAGTACAGAAGGTACAAGGCCAAGAAAGGAGGAGTCCATCTTTCTCACTGTGCATGCCCATTTCTAAAAATGCACATAGAGTCATTACATTACAAATAATGTTAATTGGTTTTCCATTTTAAAACCATCCTATAGAGATGGAAGACTTAACAGTGGTTATGAAAGGCAATGAGCCGTACATCCACCGTGAACGTGCCATTTTTGTCGACGAAAAGCAACCGCCCATTGGCGACTTCATATACTTCAAGCTGACCAAAATCAAGGTATGGCTGACAGAGAATGGAAAGCAGGAGAGAGAGAACTTCAGGAAAACATGGGACAGCGGACAACAGCAGGTTGCAGGAGGGGGGGATAAGAAGTCCTGCGTGCATCGATAGAATAATAAACACAGGTTGAGGTATGTTTTTTGAAGAGACATAGGTGACTGACCAGGAAAAACTCAAAATAGTAGTACACAAATATTTAGCTGAGTGGGTGGAAAGCAGATCAATGGAAAACAGCAAAAATGATGGTGCGGGATGAGCTAAATCCTCACCCAATGGAGCAGGACAGCTGCAGACAATGTCTAAATAAAATAAGTGAAATCAAGGCATATTGTTAGGAATCTGGAGGTATCTCCCCAAAGAACTAAAAACAGAAATAAATGCACCTCTTTGCTACGCAAAACTAGGTAAACACTATATGGGCGAGAGATCACAGGTTTTTATCATGAGCTCCTCGGTATCATGTGGTTTATTTTAAGTATGGTATGTTCCATTTTGATATAAATACACTTCAAGTAACAAAAATGCCTAACTGATAAGTCTGTTCTAAGTGTATAATGAGACAATGCATAGAAAGAACCAAAGGTGCCTGGCACTATCAATAAATGGTGGCTCTTACTTTTTTTTAAAAGCCATTGTCAAGGTTGAGAAATTCAATCAAATACCATGATCCTACTAAACATATACCCTGTTTTGTGAGAACAAAGACAAATGTGTGCAGTTTTAAGTGTCTTATATACATCACAGAGGTATTTAAAACGTTTATATGTTCTCGAAGAGGAAAAGTATCTGTCTTCCACTACAAGCTACAGTTTTCGGTCACACATAAGAATTTACTGAAGCGTGTAGAACTGAGAAATCACCTTCTTTTCCTCTTCGCCTTTCAGAAATTTGCCAGTGTTTCCTATGTCTAACATAGGAGTTCCTCAGGAAGACTTTCAGAATTTAGATTTATCTTATTTTTGGTTTTAATTAGAACTATGAATTTAAAAGAGAATGGCTACATCACACTGAGCTAAATCTATCTAAAAGCAAAAGCAGAAAGAGAACCAAAAACAAAACAAAAATAATAATAATAATAATAATAGTTTGATAGTGAAACACACACTCTCAGGTTAAAATCAGGAAATGAAAATCAGCTTGTGGAAAAAGCAGGGTTAATTCTGCAGGGGTGTTTTCCCTCCTCCTAAAAGGAAGCGTGACCTGGAGCTGACCCACTTACCACAGCGTGGATGTGGACGAGAGGCTCAACCAGAAGGAAAATGCAATCTCTGGAAATCTCTTGCCTGCATTTCCTTAGTCTCTGCTTGCAGCTCTGGTCCACACTGGGCATCTCCTTCCCCTACTGCCGCCCCCACCCCCTCAGGCAGCTGATGGGGATTCCAGTAAGTCAAAACCTGACTTTTTTAAAAAAGTCATTCTAGAAAACAAAGAAGCTCAGGTTGACCTAAGGGCAGCCCTCCATTCAGCCCCACAGCGGTTGGCTACTGTTGTCTGGTGACTGCAGTGCAGATCTTTAATGACCAAGAGGGGAAGGCTTAAGTCTACTCAAGGTAAGGGGGGAAAAAAAAACAAAAACAAAAGCAAAACAAAAACAAAACAAAACAAAACAAAAAAACCTAAAGACTTCAATCAGTAAAGAACTCTGACTTGTGCTCTACTTTTTAGCTCTAGAAACACCCAGAGAAGCCAGCCTGATGCACATCAAAGTCAATACAGTAAATAAAGTTAAAAGTTTACCAGCCAGAGGAGCCACAGCCAGAATTGAGTGGAGGGAGTCAGGGGAGGGGAGAGGAGGTGTGACCATGGGCAGCTTTATTTATTGGAGGGATCAGAGGCTGCTGGCTGCTTGGGGCCAAGTCCTTGTCGTGTGTCCAAACAGCCCAGCAGGTGGAGCAGGGCTCTGCCGGCATAGTGATTAGAGAGACCAGAGGCTGGTCCAGGGAGCGTAATCTTGTGGGATATTCAAAACTGTCTTTTAGAAAACTTAAAACGAGAGAGAGAGAGAGAGAGAGAGAGAGAGAGAAAGAAAGGAAAAGTTCAAGTGGGGCTCTGAGTCAGACCCTCATAACCTGCATCAGATCCAGACTTTTTTTTCCTACTCACGCTGGGGTTGGCACATTTGACCTGATTCCATCACTCCATTCAATTTTGTGGAATAAATTAAACAAGCCTAATACTCCTATGAGAGGCCAATACAGGAAGTTTGAACTGTGATTTTCTGATGTGACAGCCCCGGCTTCTGCAACTGGTCACTGAAAGAAAGAAAGATCTGTGTGTAAAACAATTAAAGTTAACTAAAAAGGAGCGAGGAGATGTGCAGGAAGAACAAATTCTCAAGAGAAGTCAAGAATTGAGCATTTATATTTCAGAATTATTCAGACAATCAAAATGCCCATGAAATATATAGATTGAATCTATTTAAAAGAGTTCAAAGTCTAGGGGCGCCTGGGTGGCTCAGTCAGTTATGACTTCAGCTCAGGACGTGATCTCATGGTCCATGAGTTCCAGCCCCGCGTCGGGCTCTGTGCTGACAGCTCAGAGCCTGGAGCCTGCTTCCGATTCTGTGTCTCTCTCTCTGCCCCGCCCCTGCTCGCACACTGCCTTTCTGTCTCAAAATAAATAAATAAATAAATAAACAAACAAACATTAAAAAAAAAAACTTAAAAAAAAAAGAGTTCAAAGTCTAGAAAGGATTACATTACTTCTTGATATATATAAACCAGATGTCACCATGGCTTATCTTTCAGCAAACACAGTCCATAACTGATCACAAAGAAGCAAGAAAATATTCCTCTTCCTTAACTCCTGTGCCTCATAACATCACAGAAATTTTGATTTAGAACGACGCTCACTAATTACTGGTTCAACCTCCTTCCCACACAAGGATCCCGCACAGGCCATGCCTGAGTATTTCCAGAGAGCTCACAAGCGTCATTTGTATCAGGCCGGTGATGGTACAAAACCTATTATTTGTTCAGCAACTGGGCTGGGGACGCCTAAGAAAATTAACCCAGTGGCGGGGACTGCGCCAAAGCACATTATGAGATGCATTAAGTTCCAGACTTCTCTGGAGGGTTCTTTGGCCCCCTCCCCAAGTATCCCATCCGGGGACAGGGACAGGTAAATCAGAGCCCACAGTCCACTGACGGATTCCAACAGAGTTGTTAAAACATGGCAGGGTGCTAATCACCAGGCTAGAAGGGGGTGTGTCACGAGGAGAATAAGCCAGCTGGGGTTCAAGAAGTGGTTTAATGCTTCAGGGGGTGAGGGAACCAAGCACACCTGAATGTCCATTCCCTCCAGTGGAGACCCCCAGAAGCACTTCTGAGGTTGGGCAAGTTTGGGTCAGCGCTCACGCACCCCAGGGGACTGTGTGGCATCTCAGTGACAGAGACTCAGCAGGATTGGGGCGGTGTCAGGTGGCTTGGGAGAGGGTTCAAGGAGGCAGGATCATCTCTGGAGCAGATGACATTAGGACACTGGGTTAATGCTAAGGGTGGGTGTCAACACATCTTATCTCTTCGGAGGGAAGAGAGGAGCGAGACTAAAGCTGAAATTGATGTGAGCATCTCTCTCACATCGTGGTGGAAGTTCATTTCTGAAGCTTGAATAGGGTCCATTTTTTGTGCCCAAGGATAACAGAGGGATCTTGTGCTTGTCTCGATCATTCACGGACACGGAGTGTCTGATGCTGGCGTTTGGTGACATTGTCTCTGTTCGGCAGAACAGAGACATAGAGCACAGAACATGTCGGCGTGCGTGTGGGCAGCTCCTGCACAGAAGGGCCTCTGTGGTCTCCTCCAAGTAAGTGGAAGAGACGCTTCCATCAGACAAGAGACGTGACCTGCTACACAGGACCTGGGAGCACGTGGGAACACAGCAAACATCCCGTGCGGTAGCATCTTAAGTTCCACTTCATCAAAGCTATTTGAGGGGTGGTGACCCCTATCCTGAGGGATGGGGGGGGGGCTCAGTGGATTCACAGTAGGCTCTGAGGAAGGCAGGGGCTGGGGCTGGACCTACCAGCACCCTCACTAGCTAGTCCAGCCCACCCTTGTCCGGTGTTCTCGGTTACACTGCCCCGCGCCATAGGTCAAAATACCATAGGATGCAAGCCACTGTGTGTATTCCTCACTGTTAAAATCTACAGGGGTGGCTACGTACGTGGAAGGCTGCAGAGTGCAAAGCAGACAGCACCGATCTGTCATCAGCAGTAGCTCAGATGCATCCAGATCAAGGAAGCTCCGCCTTCTTGGTAGCAGCTCACGCCTGTCCCTATAGCTCTGTCCCCGCGCAACTTGTCCCCCAAATCCACTGCCGGGATTCTCCTGTCTACTGGATTAGCCCAACCCCAGGGCTCCTTCGGCACCTTCCACACAGCTTAACTCAGACTAGCACTGAATCTTCGGTTTTCCTCTTAAACTACTCTGGCAAAGCTCCTTGAGTATTTTAGTTTACGTTAATCCCTTTATATGTTGCGTGGATACTAAGTAAGGCTAATGAATTTTCCCCCATCCCTGAAAGCTGTCAGCCCATTTCCCAGGCATTTTATTCACCCCCATTTAATCTCTCTTCATTTGTTCATACATTTAAGGGACAAAAATATTACTCTCTTAGGTAACACTGAAATCATAGTGTTTCATGAATCTCCTTAGGCTATAAGGTAGGCGACACTGCATTTCATCCATGTTCACCAGAAATGACAACAGACTTCATCAAAATAGTTCAGTTTAGGGGCACCTGGGGGGCTCAGTCGATTAAGCATCCGACTCTTAATTTCAGCTCAGGTCATGATCTCATGGTTGGTGCGTTCAAGCCCCATGTCAGGCTCTGTGCTGAGAGCTCAGAGCCTACTTGGGATTCTCTCTCTCTTTCTCTCTGTGTCTCTGTCTCTCTGCTCTGTCTCTCTCTGTCTCTCTCTCCTCCCCCAGTCATGCTCTCTTTCTCTCAAAATAAATAAACTTTCAAAAAAAGAGTTCAGTTTACATATAACTCCAGAAACAAAGGAATCTTTTATTTAGAGGGAACTATAGTAACTATTTTCTTTGGCAAGTGTACAATGGCTTACAAATTCAAATAAATTACAAATTATAAAAGTCTTCCATTTCAACAGCAGCTCACTTTTTTTAAATTTTTTTTTAACGTTTATTTTTTGAGAGACAGAGTGTGAGCGGGGCAGAGGCAGAGAGAGAGGGAGACACAGAATCTGAAGAGGCTCCAGGCTCTGAGCTGTCAGCACAGAGCCCGACACGGGGTTCGAACTCACAGACCGTGAGATCGTGACCTGAGCCGAAGTCAGACGCTTAACCAACTGAGTCACCCAGGCCCCTCACTGTGTTTTTTGTTGTTTTTTTTTTTAAACAAAACAAAATCTTCATCTATCAAACCCTATTAAGAAGGACCCCACGCGGGTACCAAAGCGTTTAAGATAGAATGATTCCTACATAATGAAGGGTAGCAGAATGTACCAGCCCAAAATACTCCACTTTGCTGTGTTGTTTCAAGCTGCAGACACCTGCAGGGAGGCCCTTCTCTGACGGCCTGTCCCTGCCCAAAGACAAAAGAACTCGGTTGTCATAAATCCCCTCCCTAAGAGTTTCATCAACCTGGAAGACTGACTCTTGTCACAGGCGAGGGGACCGGAAGTTGACCCCCACCCAAACTTTGTCACAAACTTTCATACCTACCACCTGTTCCTCTAAAGCCCCATTCATCTTTCCGAAAAAGCACATCCTCTCCCTCTGTCTCCCCACCCCCCCCCGCCAACTTCCCCTATTAAGATGGCATTCAGTGCCGAATTCTAAGCCACTTCTTGGACTTATTCATTTTTTCCTGTGTATCCAGCACACATGCACGAGGTATACACGTTCAAAAACTTCTCTCGGCCTTTTTCTCTTGGTAATCTGCCTTCTGTCACAGAAGTCCCACCTAAGAACCCAGAAGGCTGGAGGGAAAATTCTTTCCCATCCCGACAGTAGCTAACACCACCACACCACACACACGGTGTGCACCCTTACAGAGTTGTTGTATCTCAAAAAATGGGTGAGCATCTTTTCTGCCTTACTTTTGTTTTGTTTGGTTTTGTACCTCAAACGTTTCTATTCATGGACTGCAAATATTGGCGAGTGTGCCCCTCTCCCTCAGAGCAGGAAAAGTCCTGGGAGTGGACCAGTAAAAAGAGAGAAGACAGGATAAGCTCTTTCTCTTCTCTCTGCACTCAGCCATGTTATACTCAAAGTCAGGACCTTTTCCAAATTTGCTAGAAAAAGACAGAATCAAGAGCCAAATAAAAGCCTATTTAACTTCTTTTTATTTGAAACTTCAAAGTAGGTCATTACACAGTGGAGAGGACAAGGAAGAAGAAAGAGAAAGCAGTTAACATACAAACGAAGGCTCAACAACAGTAAAACCCAAATCCAAATACTTTTTCTTCTAAAGCACATCATCCGGTATTGTCAGGAAAACTAAGTCATGAAACTGGCTTTTGTTGTCATGTTCCCTTCCGATCATTATGCAAGGCCACTAACTGTAAGCTAAAAATGAAAAAGAAAAAAGAAATGCTCAGCACTCAAAATGAAAGGATACAGACATTAACCATTTATGAGCCTGAGAGCCAATTCTTTTTCCTTTTAAAAACAAGTGAGGGCGGCCTGGGGGGCTCAGTCAGTTGAGCATCTGACTTTTGATACTGGCTCAGGTCGTGATCTCGCCGTCACGAGATCGAGCCCTGTGTCCGGCCACCTGGAGCCTGCTCGGGATTCTTTCTCTCCCTCTCTCTCAAAATAAACAAATACACATTAAAAAATAAAATAAAGGGGCGCCTGGGGGGCTCAGTCAATTGAGCGTCCGACTTCGGCTCAGGTCATGATCTCACGGTTCATGAGTTCAAGCCCCGCGTCGGGCTCTGTGCGGACAGCTAGGAACCTGGAGCTGCTTCAGATTCTGTCTCCCTCTCTCTCTGCCCCTCCCCTGCTCACGCTCTGTCTCTCTCTCTCTCAAAAATAAACATTTAAAACATTTTTAATAAAAATTTAAAAAATAAAATAAAAAGTAAAAACAAGTGAAATCATACTTTCTGTTGAACACAGTGTTCAACTATGTTTTCAAATACTGGATGTTCTTCCTTCATGTTTAGGAAAAAAACTTTCGTTCCTCACAACGAACCAAACTGCATTAATGACTGAAGCTCTTACTCATCTCGAAAATTCTTTCTTGGCTTGTGAGCAGTCAAGCTCAGGCTTTGGGGTGCCTCAGTGTCCCCCTGAGACAAGGCTCCTCAAACTGCAATGTCACCTGTACTCCATGGGGTCTTGCTCATATGCAGACTGGATTCGGGAGATCTGGTCCAGGACCTGTGACTGCTTTTCCAACAAGTTCCAGGTGATGTCAGCAAGGCTGGCCCAGGGGCCACAAGGGCTTAGAGAGCTAAGTAAAAATTCGGCAACTCATGATCCACATACAGAGATCTGGTTTAGATACTTGGACAGCAGGACCTGAACCTCTTTATTAATGAATTCAACAAATGACCTTAATTTGCATTCTATCAATATCATAGGGTTGCTCAAACCAAGGAGCATGGCTGGGTGGCCTACAACCAGAGAAAAACATTCTCCCAGGGTTGGAGGCTAGAAATCCAACAAAATCAAGGTTCTGGCAGGGTTATGCTGCCTCCGAAAGTTCCAGGGAACAATCCTCCCTCACCTCTTCCGCTTTCTGTGTGGTCGAAAGACCTTGGTAGTCCCTGGGTGGTAGATGCCCACTTTACCTCCATCTCCATCCCCACGTGGCCTTCTCTCTTTTGTGTCTCCTCTGTCCCTATGTCGTCACGTGGCGTTTCTCTTTTCATGTGTCTCCTGTCCAAATTTCCCTCTTCTTATAACGACACCAATCATTAGATTAGGGCCACCAGCATGCTCCATACTCCAGCATGACTTCATTTTAACCAATCGCATCTGCAAAACCGTGTTTCCAAACAAGGTCGCATTCACAGGGGCCAGGCATTAGGACTTCACAACAGATCTTCTTGGATATACAATTCGACCCAGAATGTGTGCGCCCCAGAGTTTAGGATCCACGAAAACTGTGTTTCTCCACACTGATTACTCATTAGAATTCCTGTGGAACTTTCGAAATCCCAGCAATGCTAGGTTCCAACCAATTAAATCAGACCCTGCAGGGATGAAGCCCGGCATTACTCTTCTTTAAAATTTCAGGTAGTTCTAGTGCTCTCCAAGAGTTTAGAACCTCTGTACAAGACCAAATTGTACAGCTTCCTTGTGAAAATGTGGAATATTTTAAAATACAGTGTTTGTAGTTTTTTTTTTTTCCTGAGCATGAATTGGAGGAAAAAACACCAGTAATTTAGCCTATGCTAAAAACATGCTGTTTAGAAAACAGAGGTTTTGTGACAATGCTCTTCAAGAACCCAAAGCTTTCTCATCAACATGACCACAGATGTTCGATTATTTCTTCAAGGCGTGCATAATACGGGTCACGAGATAGTTACTCTTATATATGTCCATTATAGACGTTTGGAAATAAAGGTCAAGGTCAAGGAAGAAAGTGCATGTGAGAGAATTAAACCCTAAAAATTTGAACTTGGGAAGTTAATCTGAACAAGTTCATGATTTCAACACCGTTTTCAAGTCTTTCTCACGGTCTTCTCTAATTTTGCTCCAAAGCACTATAATATAGGACTATGTTTGGACTATTCTTGCCAAATTGTCCCCAGTTTTTCCAGAGTCGTGATTTCAGAAAACATTTGAAATAGTTTCTAAATTTTTAAAATACAGAGATGTAATTTGTGGGTAAAAAAGAAAAAAGAAAAGAAAGAATGAGGTGTTCAGTACACACAGTCAGCCTGGAGCCCCAGAAAGTGCTTTGACAAAGCTTAAATGAGTAATATTGGCTGTCACTTTCCTTCTGGATTGACGATGATCCTATATTGGCATTTGCTTTGCTGTTACAGCGATTACTGACTAAACAATTATAGCAATTTTATGAAATAATAAGCTTCTTTGTGTTTATTACAAGACGGTGAAAAGTCGGGAGCTAAAGAAATACTAGCATATTATGAAGCAGAGCAAAATGCACAGTACATTAATGAAAACACCAAGAAGAGCTAGTCCATCAAGAGATACAGTATAATAAAATGTGAGAAGTAAAATACTAATTTGGAAGTGTATCAAACATATTGATCAGGTTAACAATAATAAACAAATCACACAACCTGTTCAATAGGAAAAGGTAAGAATAAAGAGGTCAACATGTTGTTTGTTGTAGAACTACCACATACTTCATCATCCGAAGGGAAAGAAGCTTCTATTAATAATTATACGAGGACGACCAGTGTAATTAGGGACTGTCCCCAAAGCCCGAGATGCATGGTAACTACACTTCTGTTCTCGGTTTCCCTTCTCCTGCCACTGCTTTAGCCTGTGAAACAGCCGTCTAGTGTGTTTTCCATGATAAAATGTGAAAGAGCAAACACATAAGTCAGTAACCATTCCGAAAGGTGCTACACAAAATCCATAAATGTCAAACCATTTTGTGAGTAAGAACGAGTTCAGTCATGCTGTGGTGAAATCAACCCTAAATCCCAGTGGCTGAAAACAGGCCAAGTTCCTTTGTCTTTCACGTTACGTGCTCATCGGACATGGGCAGGGGGTCTCTACTCAGCGTAAGCTTTCACGTGCCAGTCACCCTGCGGGAGGAAGGAGTCCACGGCCTCACACCAACCAGGGACTGGCATGCCTGGAAAACACGCAGAACCCCTGCTCGCACCTCCATTGGCCAAACTCATCACCTCATGTCCCACCACCACGACAGGCCTAGGAAGCACAATCCTACCTCACGTCCAAAAGGGGTGAAGTAGAGAAATTTGCAAATATAATTCATGAGGACTCTAAATGTGTCTTCATAACTCAGTATCTTCTCAAACGTTGCTCTTATGATGAAGACCTTTCTAGTTCTCTTGGGTGTGTCGCTGTTTTGGAAGGGAGGTGGTCTTCCATTTTTCTTTATTGTTCAGTATGGCTTTCTCTCTGATTTCTGTCTTGCTCTGTATTGTCTTTACAACTTTCTAATACGTGTATATAAGGCTGCTCCTGCTCCAAAAATACTGCAGAACAAATCACATTTTACATATGTTGCTTTCTGTACCAACTCCTCTCCTTAACTCTGAGCAAGCAATGATGCATTCGTTTGCCCAATCTCTATGATCAGTACATTCTGGAAACTAGCCACACATTTATCAAATTACAAACTAAGCAAACTTCCTCTGCCAAACAGGCAGAGCAGTGATTGTAAGACACAGGTAGTGTCCCTTTCAAGACATAAATATCTGAGTAGATTGCATTCAGCACTTTGAGAAGCAGAGCGCACACAAAATCCCATACACAGGATGATCCCTACCGTGGAAACTCGGTATGTTTATATGTAATACATAAGCTCTGAAAAAGGATCCTAAAGGATGCTATTCCATAGCAATAGTATTGAAGGCCATTTAAAAACACATATTTCCTTTTTTAGATAGTTTCTTTGTTTTCTAAATATCATGCAGTAAATCTGTACTTATTTAAACTGTTGTTTTAGAAAAAAAATGTGTGTCCTTCAAGTCCTGTCTATATTCAGGTATATTTGTTGTTCTCTGGAAGGTTGATTTATGGCCCAGATATTGATCTCTGCTTACAGGCGTGTTATGGTTTCAAGCTATTTTTAGAACACTGTTTGATTGTATGGTTATAATAACCCAGTGCTTTAGAAATAGAGTCAGATGCTATGGGAAATCATCCCAGGATAATGTTTCAAGTCCACTAGTAGCTTACCTGTGGTGTTCATACTGAAATATGAGGTGGAAGTCTAGAAGGTAACAACATTTTAAATTTTAGTAACCCAAAAGAATACTATAATTACGGACCAGGGAAACCCTTCTGTCTAAATAAACATTCTTCTAGAACCCTTTGCATCTGAATACAGGAATTCCAAGGGAATAATGCCATCAACCCTGTCAACTTAACGTATGGTCCTTTTTCTATCTCAGGATGATTTACGGACACGCTCCTAAAAGTAGTTCTTATATAAAATCCTACATAGCTTCTGTGATTGAAAATACGAAGAAACTAAATGTGTACAAAAGGTAAATCCTACTTACATTTTTTAGGAAAGCAGATATGAAAACAAGAAATCACTAGGGCTCCTATCATTTTGTTTAGAATGTAACAGCCAAAACCCACAACATGCAATTTTACAAATCCTCAAGTATCATCGCTCTTTGAAGGTTTTCATTAATATTCCCATATTTACTTGTAAACATTACCTACATCTTCTGAATGTAAAATACCAACGTTAAAGTTTAGTATTATAATATTTTTTGCAATTTGCTTTTAAGTCCTTTTCTCCGCAGAATCCTATTTGAAGTAGATGATCTTATAATCCTGGAGATCACCCCTCACCTGCTGACATCATCCGTAAACTTCCAGGCAATGACTCCATGTACCATAAATGCTGCTTAATGCAAGCCTGTCTTCCTTTTGTACCAATGAGTCTTCATCTCCACCCTAAGCCTCTAGCCCCATTCTCCCCCCCACACACTCACACCCTTTATTTGGCCAATCCTTATTTAACCCCTAAGATTCAACTCAGTCTTCACGCAACATAGAAGAAGCCATCTCCAAATTGCCTCGCCAATTGTCCCTGCTGTTCCCACAACACAACTTTCCAATGTTTACACTGTGAATTGAAATGTTCTGCTTATGCATCTTCCTTGTTCTCCTGGCTGGGTGTGGGTGTGCTAGGCGCTGGGTAGGGGTATGTGACCTCCCTCCCCTGGTCAGACCCTCCTCCTCCTCCTCCTCCTCCTTGTAGATCTGCAAGTTTAGAAACGTCGTCTATTTCCCTTTGTGCTTCCGGTGTCAGTGAGACAGACTGAACATATAAACGTGCACCTAGACAGAACAGGGCCAGACGGAGAGGGGAGGTCAAGAGTCAGGAATAAATACCCTGTGGTGCTTTCCTGCTGAGTATAATGTAGTTTCTCCACCTCCTCTCACTTCTTTGAATATGAAATAGTTAATCACCATCAAGAGAAGGTCCTGAAAATCAATGCATCCTGATGAAAAGGACTGGGGAATCTGAACAGATTTCCAAGAAAAATGTTTTCAAATTAGGAAAACTTTTAGGTCTCTAGCTTGCCCTAAAATGGCTTTAATGGTATGCAGAAAATTCATTATTGAATGAATCTAAATAATCTATACTCTCTCAAATGGAGACAATGAACATGCATTAGTTCCATAAACTCATCGGAAATGCTGGCAGGATCCAAGCAACCTCCTGTGATTATAACACTGCTGACGTACTTTGTCTACTTGATTACACTGCGCCTAGGGCTGCCCTTTGGGAAGCAGTTAGCCAGTAAACCCCAGTGGGCCCATGATGATAAGAAACACAGGCAGTGTATCTAAATAGACCAGAAGAAGGGTGGAGGTTTACAGGGAGGAAAAGACGACACCTCAATTACTGAAACAATCTTCGAACAAGAATTTGACAGTAATAGAATCTGAATATTTTGTTCAATTTAGCTTGCATATTGTATGTATACATCATATGTGTAAGATTTAGCATTCTGACAGTCAAAAAGAGCTTCAAGCTAGAATTGCTAATAATAGCCACATTACTAGGGTGTGATTCTAGAAATTTGTATTAGATAACATACACTCCACCGTTTTGCTATATGATTTTAGTGAATCATGATAAGCTCCTGTATCTCCTTTCGCTCATCTGAAATGCTCAAAACATAATGCCCTAAAATGTGACCCTTATTGTATTTATTGTACGTATCCATATGGTATTATATATTCATTCAATATAAAGTTAATGTAATTAAAATACCACTCACATCTTCTGCCATATAGGAAAAAAAAGAATTCATAATTTCATTTCAGAAAGAAATATGTGAGTTAAAGTCTTATAAAACAATTTATATACATTTATTTTCCTCAGTATTCTTAGACCGTCTATGCAGTCTAAATGTCAACTAGGGATGCCTGGGTGGCTCAGTTGGTTAAGTATCTAACTTTGGCCCAAGTCACGATCTCACAGTTCATGAGTTCGAACCCCACGTTGGGCTCTGTGCCGACAGCTCAGAGACTGGAGCCTGCTTCAGATTCTGTGTCTCCGTCTCTCTCTGCCCCGACCCTGACACGTTCTCTGTCTTTCTCTCTCAAAAAGAAGTAAATATTTAAAAAATGAAACGTTAAATACAGTAATATAGTATTTTCTGGATTGCTCAATTGTTCAAAACCAGTGGCTACTTGAGGAAGAAGTTTGTCACTGATTTTCCTTCACTGAATGTCCTCTATCCTGATCAATGTTGGAAACACCCTGGGGACACCCTGCCTCTAGACTGGCCTCCAGTTAGCCTGGAGACTTGTATTCCCACCTGTAGAAATGTAAGCTTTACCAAGTTGCTACCCAAAATCCAGGGGTCACAGCGGCATCCTGTATTTTCGGTCTCTGTTTCATACCTTAGTATTTCCTTTGTATTGTTTCAACCCTTGTACATCTAATTACCAATTCATTTTTTAAGTTTATTCATTTATTTTGAGAGAGAAGGGGGAGGGGCCGAGAGAGAGAGAGGGAGAGAGAGAATCGCAAGTAGGCTCTGCTCTGTCAGCACAAAGCCCAACGTAGGGCTCGAACCCATGAACCGTGAGATCATGACCCGAGCCGAAGTCAAGAGTTGGATGCTTAACTGAATGAGCCACCCACGTGCCCCTAATTATTAATGCTTACTATCTATTTCTATTGATACAACAACTAGTGTAACTCTGTCTCCTGGTGTCAGGCTGACACACCCACCTCCTCCTGTCCCCTCCATTTACATCATGAGGTTGGAGGGGTGCTCGATGGCAGATTCTCCAGCCCTTACACCTGTGGGCTGGGGCAGAGGAGAGAGTTCAGGATGCTTCAGCAGGGGCTGAGTTATACAGAACTGGAAGTTTAACGGCAGGATTATATGAGAGGAGATGTACTAATGAGTAAAGAAATCACATTCAAGAAAGTCATCAAAGCCGAGGCACGAGTCAAACCTTGACGAGCACTGGATGGAACTCAGAAAGCCCTGTGCTGCCATGTGTCAGGAGCTGTAACACCCAGGGAGTTGAGGATTGAGGTTTTCAAATACTAGGGAACATTCGGGAGGTCGTTCGTCCCTGGGAACTTGGATTTAGGAAGCAGGGACTACAGAGTGGTGATACCCAGAATAGTTAGTACTGGGAGCTGAGGAGCTAGGCAAAAACACGAGTGGATATACCACCACCATTAGAGAGGCAAACGGGAGGAAGACCCCATGGGATCGTCACTGGCTGCTGGGCCTCTTGTGGAGATCTGAGACCCCCCGAGGTGGCCCTCACCCCACCTAGGTTTTTATTTGTACTTAAGACTGCATATCCTTACTGATGTGGCTGTAGCCTGTAACTTTTCCCTACATTTCTTGGAATCTGTCAATCACCGCTGCCTTTGGGACAAGCTCAGTGACTAAAATTAGAAGCCATTAGAAATTTTGTACCAAGAAGGATAATCCCAAAGGGCAGTTGGTTGGTGCCTGGAAGAGAAGCCAGTCTGTATGTAGTAGGATTTTAAAGACACGATTCCTCAGCAACTATGCCTGCGATATTCTGATGTTGGAGTAACGAAATACACATGACAGCTACAAAGGTATATATATTCGACACACCACACACACGCACCACTGTGTCAGAATACGGGACCGAGAAAGAAAGCAAAGGAGCAGGAACGTGAAAACATCCCACAAAAAAGGTCATGGTGCTCTTGGTGATGTATATCCCGACCAGGACTGTCCATATTCTGAAGTTTTTACGTGAGAAACTGAGTGGGCATCAGGATGCCAGAGGTTTCGTTACAACCAGACATCTCGGTGGGGAAGCTGACCCACAGATGGGGGGGTGTGCTTGAGCCCTGGTAGGATCACTGGCAGCTCTCGTAGAAAAGAGGTGCTTTCGGGGCACCTGGGGGGCTCAGTCAGTTGAGCATAGACTCTTGATTTTGGCCCAGGTCATGATCTCACGGTTCGTGAGTTCAAGTCCCGCGTTGGGCTCTGTGCTGATAGCATGGAGCCTGTTTGGAATTCTCTCTCTCTCCCCTCGCCATCCCTTTCTCCCACTAGTGCTGGAAGGAAGGAAGGAAGGGAGGGAGGGAGGGAGGGAGGGAGGAAGGGAGGAAGGAAGGAAGGAAGACAGTGCTTTCTAAACACACAGAACAAACCCAACAGAGAGATAACAGAGACATATGGAATCATTGGCCGTGTGCCTCTCTGGTAAGACCTCTTTCTAAGTGGTTGTTTCTAGTCTTCTAAGTCTTCAAGCGGGCATCCAGTCCTGGCAGCTACCTGGACATTTTACTTTCCAAAATAATTCCCATTTGAGTCCAGACTGTGAAATGGATTGCAGTTAGAAAGTCTGTTATATAAAGCAAGTCCCTCAGTAGCCAGTTTTCACTTTTCAAATGGCAGTTACAGGGAGTATTTTTATGATTTTAACTCTTGAGTTAAACCTCTCTGGTCTTAGACATAGAACCTGTTGTGATTACAGACCATGTTTAACAAGCTGTAGAGAAAGGAGTTCTTGGTAAGGAAAGAAACTCTCTCTCTCTTACTGTCTGTCTGCCTTTCTCTCTCTCTCTTTCTCCCTCAGTAATACTTATCAGGGCCCCAGCTGCAGAAAGGGAGAAAAACTTAAATTTGAGTCTGCTTAAAAAATAGTGATTTCCTGGCACTGGACATTTGAAGCGCTTGAACTTTATTGTGAATTAACGTGCTATGGGCCTTTCTGTGATATAAGAGTCAGTAGAAAAGCCCTCAGGCCCGCCAGAATTTTCATCCAGTAGCAAGGCCAACACTGTCATCACAGAACACGTCTGATGGGTCATAGGAGAGAAAGTTTGTCTTAAAGGTTGTTTCACGATTCCCCACCAAGGAATGTGCGTGCTCAGTGGAACACCAGCAATATGATATTGGCTCTTGCAGCTATAACATTCCCCAGCTTCCTAAACGAGAAGACTTAGAAAAACGATGCAAAAAATCCCAACAAAATATGAGATGAAATCCTGATACATATAAAAGGGATTATACACCATCACCAAGTAGGATTTATACCAGGGAGGCAAACTGGCTTAACACATGGAACACGATCGATGCAACACACCATGTTAACAGTAGAAGCACACACACACACACACAAAACCCCACATGACCATTTCAAGAGATGAAGAAGAACATTTGATAAAATCCAATGACATTCTTTGCTAGAAACACAGCAAAATGGGAAAACAAGGGAACTTCCTCATCCTGCTGACGGGCATCTACAACATCCGGGCTAGCGTCACCCGTGATGGTGGAAACCAGCAAGTTTTCCCACAGAGATCTGAAGACAAGGATGCCCACTCTCACCACTTCTCGACACTGCAATGGAGATTCTAGCCTGGAAACGACAGTGACAAGAAATGGAAACCATCCAGATTGGAAAGGAAGAAGTAAACCTATCTCTACCAACAAAGACGTGATCTCGTATAAAGACTGAGGAATGCATACCCAAAAATCCAACTAACAAGTGAGCTCCGCAAGTTTGCAGAATGTAAGATCGGCATACAAAAACTAACTATATTTTTATGCACGCATGATGTACAAATCAAAATAAGAGGAGAAAAAAATTACATGCGTAACAGCAACAAAAATAATGAAAATTCTTAGAAATAAATACATGGAAACTTGCAAGTAGCTAACTTTGTTTTCCGAAATCCAAAAACACTGGACTCGTTAGCTGGTTTTGGTTGGAAGGACACACAAACTCAAGCTCACACAGGAACGATCTTCTGCCCATCTTTCCCCTTCCTCTGGGTCCTGCACATTTGTAAGAAATCTTCAATTTCTTACTCTCAGGATACAACCAACGAAAACCTTACATCCCGATTCCCTACAATAGTTGTGATTAGCCTTTCATTATTTTAGTCATTTCTCAAATCAGTTTCATTATCACGACACCAACATCCTTCCCAGATTTGGCATCGCTCGTTTCAGTTTTTCTGCTCTCAGTAGTTCCCCAACCTTGACGATTTGGTCTCTTCTTCCTCTAGGGGCTAATTGTTGGTTCTGAGCCATCCTCTGATCTCTGACTCTCATCCTCCCTGGATCCTCTTATCCTTAATCAGTGAGCCAGCTCCTAGATTTCTACAGTTCACAGAGATTCAGTCATCAGCAAAGTATTTCCTTAGAGCCTCAAGAAAAAGCTGATGGGAAATGCAGCACAAGCTACTTGCCTTTTTATATCTTTTCTCCCCCTCTGCTTCAGTAACACTAAAACCTAACATGATCAGATCTGCATGCTCTCATACTTAATTATACCAAAAACAAAATTACAATGGTTGGGCAGTGTCACCTTAGACCTCCTTAGAATGTTTTTTGATAAATGTTTTGTCTTGATAGGTAAACTTTAACCAAGTGCATAAGAGACCTAGGAATGTTTTAATCCAAAATAACGACCATCTCAAAGGAAGTGCTTGCTAGTCTCAGTACAGAATCACTGAAGGGCATATTCGAACACAGAGCAACGGATATCTAGGCCAGAGAAGAGGCAAGGTTCTTAGCCACAACCATGCCATTTATAATCATGAGCAGATCTGGTTGTTCTCAATATATATACTTTTTAATTTTCATAAAGTCCATGGGGTGCCTGGGTGGCTCAGTCGGTTAAGCATCCAACTTTGGCTGAGGTCATGATCTCACGGTTCTTGGGTTCGAGCCCCGCGTCAGGCTCTGTGCTGACAGCTAGAGCCTGGAGCTCAGTCTTCAGATTCTGTATCTCCCTCTCTCTCTGACCCTCTCGTGCTTGCGCTGCCTGTTTCTCAAAAATAAAACACATAAAAAAATTTTAATTTTCATAAAGTCCTGCGTCAAATAAACTTTCCCTTTACTATATGAACTCAGACAGACACAGGGACCTGCTGGAACCTGCCGAGTATTTCATACTCTTGTGCCCAGAGTGGGCAAGTTAAGTAAAACTGGTTTTCAATGTTAACATCCCAGGCCCACTTAAGGGGCCTGGGTGGCTCAGTTGGTTAAGTGTCCGACTTCGGCTCAAATCATGATCTCACGATCTGTGAGTTCAAACCCTGTGTCGGGCTCTGTGGTGACAGCTCAGAGCCTGGAGCCTGCTTCAGATTCTGTGTCTCCCTCTCTTTCTGCCCCTCCCCCGCTCACACTCTGTCTCTCAAAAAATAAACAAATGTTAAAAAAATAGCCAATGAAAAATATGTTGAACATCATTAGTCATTAGGGGAATACAAATTACAAGCACAATGAGATACAACATCACACCTTCTAGAATGGCTACAATCAACTATAATCAAAATTCAGCAAATAACAGGTATTGGAGAGGTTATGAAGATATCGGATCCCTTATACATTGCTGGTGGGATATTAAAAGGCTTCTGTCACTTTGGAAAACAATTTGGCAGCTCCTTGAACGTTGAAATTGGAGTTACCATATGATGCGGCACTCACACCCCTAGATACACACCCAAAAGGAAATGAAAACCTCCATCCTCAAAGCCCTTGTTCATGACCGCTCATGGCAACATTATTCATAACAGCCAAACAACGGAAATGACAGAAATGCCTATCAACTGATCCATGGCATAACTGAAGGTGGTATATCCAAACAAAGGACTACTAGACAGGGCTGAAAATGGAGTTTTGATACATTGCTACAGTGCTATATTATAACCCTACGCTAAGGGAACAAAGCCGGTCACAAAAGGCCACACATATATGATTCCATTTATAAGAAATGTCCTGTAGAAGGAAGAAATCATCTATACAGACAGAAAAATGTATCTGCGGTTGCCTGAGTTAGAGGTAAGTGGGTGGAATGGGAACTGACGACTAACAGGTATCGGGTTATTTTGGGGAGGAGGTGATGAAAATTTTTTTGAAATTATTTATGATGATGGTTTCCTAACTGTGACTATACTACAAATTGTTGAATTGTACCCTTTGAAGGGGTGAGTCCTACGGTTAGGGAACTATATTAGTGAAGATGGTAAGAGTTGACTTAGCCAAGTCTGTTCATGTTTTACTGGGGCCCGTGACATAAACCCATAAACCCTGTTTCATTCACCCAGCGTTCTTCATGTTACGACGTGTAGCTTGTAGGCATTCGGACTATCCTCCTTTGTGGTTCTCTTTCGTGGCTTTCAGGTAATCAGGAGACATCTTTACATGCTTTTCCATGCCCAGATTTTGTTTTCACATCTTCAAATGTCCACTGGCCATTTGCATTTACAGTGTTTGCTGTATCTCAATGCAGGGAACAAATCAGTCTTGTACCCTAGGCTGATGAAAGTATTCTCCTTTATCGACTGCCCACGAGCAGTCAAGAAACCTTCTTTTCTTCAGGGGACCCAGCTGCAAACTCTGGAGGTGGTGCTTGCAATTCCCCTCGGCTTTCTAACTCGCTCATCATGTTCTATCCAATTCTTCACTGTCTTTCCCTTTCTCCTGCTGCCACCATTCCAACTCTTTATCTTCTAGCCTTCAAGGCCAGACTATTTCATAGCCTCCTTATCCTTTCTCCTGCCTATAGTGTCTCTTCATCTAACTCATACTAAAATGATTACTAAAATATCTTTCTCTGTGGAACGTTTTTTGGCTCAAAAATAACATTTCCTCGTTGCCAAGGTTCAATTCAATCTTTTGGCACTGAAATGCCTCCGTAAACTGGCCACATCCCATTTCCCCACGTTAGTTTCCAGTATTCCACATTAACTAGTCTTCTCCCTAGTCAAGTTGTTCTCATTACCAATCTGAACAAACCGGACAGCCTTCAACCCCCATATCTGCAGATAACATTTCGCTTCCATTTAGAAATTTCTCCTGCCCTGTCTCCACTCATCTATTTTATATCAAGTTAAATGTCCATTCAGTTAAATATTTTCCTCATCAGTGTAGTGAGGAGAACCTGAGATTTAGAAGAATATTTGAACCCCAGATCTGCCATTTGTGAGAAGGTTCAGGCAAGCAACAAAACCACTCTATATATTTTTATTTTCTCATCTCTAATATGAAAATAATATCACCTACTTTAGGGGTATCTTAAGAATGAAATAAATATAACGAAGGTGAAAATCCCTGCATGATGCCCAAAATAGGTTCAGTACTCCATAAGTGGCAGTGTTTTGTTGTAATTTTTCTAATTATTCTTGTTTTTCACCATCAGAATCAGAACTGTTTTCGCTTCCAGATAAAAACATTCTGGATTACATATGTTAGAGTTCATATGTATCAAATTACGGCATTGGATCTTTTGAAGTAGATAAGCCCTTGGCCTACACCAATGTGTCTTACATGCTCTGTGTGAGTAAACTTTAAAAAAAACTAATTATGGGAAAGTATGTGGTACTGCCACTGAAATCAGGATCTTGAAAAGACCCTTGTGCTCCCGTGCTTTTTGCAACATTATTCACAAGAGCCGATATATGGAAACAACCTCAGTGTTCATCAACAGATGAATGAAGAAAACACAATGGAATATCAGTTGGTCTCTGCAAGAACATGGAAGGATGGACCTAGAGAACATGATACTTACTGAAGTAAGCCAGACGCAGAAAGAGATTTACTACATGATCTCCCTTACATGTGGAATCTAAAATCGTCAGTCATAAAAGCAGAGAGCAGAAGGCGGTTGCCAGGGGCTGGGGGCAGGGGGATATGGGGAGGTGGAGGTCAAAAGGTACAAAGTTTCAGTTCTGCAAGATAAATAAGCTCTGGAAAGCTACTTACAATACAGTGTCTTTAGTTGCCAATACTATACTGTATACTTAAAATTTGCTAAGAGGGTAGATCTTATTTTAAGGGTTCTTACTACACACACACACACACACACACGCACACACACATTAACAGCAATAATAACAAAGGGGACGTAAGGAATCTCTGGGGGGAGATCCATATATCTGTGGTCTTGATTTTGGTGATAGTTTCACAGGAGTACACTTCTCCCCAAAATCACTGAGGTATACACATTAAATACCTACAGCCTTTTACATGTCCCTTATACCTCAACAAAGTGGTAAAAAAAAAAAAATATGTGTGGTCCTGCTCAAGTATGAAGCTCACACCACCTGCAACATACCACATAAATTCAATAATATCCTACCTGGTCTACACCAATAACATGAACACCCTGAGCAGGCAATCGGATGTTGCAGCAATGCCACATGCTCTAAATACTTCTCAGCACATTCTATCAATGCAGGTACTTACTATAGAACAACACTGGCTCATGTAAGTATGCCAAAATACTATCACAATTGTCTATGAAGCCATTTTTACTTTATTGTTTTTTCTTTTTTTTTTTTGAGAAAGAGGGAGTGACAGAGTATGAGCAGGGGAGGAGCAAAGAGAGAGAGGGAGACATAGAATCCGAAGCAGGCTCCAGGCTCCGAGCTGTCAGCACAGAGCCCGACGCGGGGCTCAAACCCACAAACCATGAGATCATGACCTGAGCCAAGTCGCTTAATCAACTGAGCCACCCAGGCGTCCCATGAAGCCATTTTTAAACGTGAGCGCCCTAAGCAGTTTACATAGTAAATTTCCTAGAAAAGGAACTCATCAATAAATCATGACACCCTTAAAGTCAACATCAACGATGTCCCAGCATGCACTGCAGCAGCGATTTTTAAAATGGATGATCCCTGTTTCTCTTCTTCCTGCCTTTTCTTAGGTCCTCTGACCGCTGGGTACCTTCCGGGGGGAAGCTTCCTTGGGCAGGTAAAACCTCAAGGTCTAGTTGATTACAGAGTCGAGAGTCAGAGCGCTAGCAACACGCTGAAGGAGTGAGGTTGTATTTGGAAGTGCTTTCCTTGTCTCCTGAGTTCCAGGTTCGCATAGGCACCCTACCTTCATACGAGAACAGGTACCATTATTCCGGAGGTGACTCTGTTCAGAAGATTTGCTTGACTCACTCGCTTGCGTGGCTTGTCTTGTTTAGTTATTTCATATCCACAGTCTTCCATGAGGATGGGTGTCCACAGCTCCCCATGGGTTTACACGTAAGAAACAGGTAACACCGCCTGCACAGGAGTGGATCCGTGTGTGACTGAGTTCAAAGGACCATCTGATCTAGCCCACCGTGTTAGTGTGCTAGCACTTCCAAATAAATATCAGGGTATGACCAGCTTGGGGTCACGAAACAAAAGGCAACCCATTTTATCATCCCTAACCCCCGTCTCCGTTCAAAAAGTCATGTCAGCGGATCCACATCCAACCTTCAGGAAGCCATAAAAGCCTTCAGGCAGCGCAGCTGTGGTTTAGAGAGCTCCGCTTCGTCTCCCAAGGAGAAATGCATCGTCAGCAAGCATTTTGCCAGGATCTGGCAAACGTTGCCCTTGGAAGTCTATGCCAGGAGAATAAGAGAGAGCAAATATTGGTTTCTGTTATGTAAACAAGTCATGCTCTTCTGTTCTCCAAGCTGAACTCACGGGAAGGTAGTCAGCTCTTAGCATGCGCGGGTCCCTGAGATGAGACGTGCTCTAACTTCACACTGACGATGCCTGACAAACACGTTTGGTTCAGAGAAACTTCATTTCATATCAGACAGGGGTAGGGCAGTACCTACCACAGCACAGATAGAACCTTCTCCTCTCTCTAGTGTTTTCAGTAACTTCGTGGGCCAGACAAAGCCTAGGGTACGCATTACAAGTAAGACAAGAAAGGAAGCAAATCACATCCATTATAACAGATTACTCTAAATAAACCATTTATCAGAATGGATTACAGCAATCAAGACTTCCTACCTAGAGTGACGTATAATGACTGCATGCTGAAAATGCGCTCTGAACACAATAATGTGTCGTGTGAATAAGTTATTTTTATAAGGCCTGACCACAGGCTGCTTAAATATTAAAATATTAAAAATTGTTTAATTTTTTTTATTTTTTAAGGTTTATATTTGAGAGAGAGAGAGAGAGAGAGAGAGAGAGAGAGAGACAGAGTGTGAGAGGGGGAGAGGCAGAGAGCGAGGGAGACACAGAATCTGAAGCAGGCTCCAAGCTCTGAGCTGTCAGCACAAAGCCCGACACAGGGCTCGAACTCACAAACCGTGGGCTCATGACCTGAGCCAAGGTCAGACCCTTAATCCACTTAAGCCACACAGGCGCCCCAAAACTTGTTGAATTTTTGACTGACTTGTACTACTGATGATATTTTGCACTACTCAATGCAAAATGCAATTTACAAATGTTCTCTAATAAAAACACATATATAGCAACTTTCCTTTATATTCCCTAAAACAGCATTTGCTAAATATGTCCATCTAAAATGAGCAAACAAAAGCAGTTTAACGCCAAGGGCACATAAATTAAAACATTCATCTCAGTGGAAAGTTAAGCTTCAGATACCCAAATTTAAATGAGTGGAAACAAAATCAGTGTTACCTGAAATTAAGTGCAAAGCATATGAAAATGCTGTAGTACACTTATTTTTCAAGTACCGTTCTATTAGAATATCCAAACTAAATCTTTAATATCGTAGTCATCATGTCTATGCAACTAAAAATGCAGTTTCCTACCAGAATTTTCATCCTGACAAATTTGGCTTGAGCGTATTCCTGAGTACGACTGAATCAATTTCACACTTACTCACCTCCCTGTCTCTGGGAGGTGGTCCATTCATTGGTTTGCTGTTGCCATGGCAACTGTGCATCATGGTAACACGCTGGCGTACGGCGAACTGCCTCGTGCAAACGGAAACGCTGCACCCTTGCAGACGAGCCTTTCTACTCATTCTTCGCCTGAGATTTTCACCTTGATAGTTTAATTCCAGTTCAACACTAGCAAAGCAAATCTAAGATTAATTTTTGATTGCAAATCACGAGGAGTTTGGCGGTGCTACGCCTTGCTTTTTTTTTTTTCTAGAATCTTCCCAGTATCGTGACAGAGGTCTGTATTCGCTTCTCAGAGCTTCCAGGACAAAGAACCACAAACAAGGTGGTTTAAAACAACACAAAATCATTGTCTCAGCGCTCTGGAGGCCAGGAGGCCAGAATCACGGCCATGTTCTAGGGGACAATCTGTTCCGCGCCTTCCTCTGCACAGGTGGCTGCCACCAATCACTGGCAATTTTGGTTTCTAGCTGTACTTTCTGTGCCTTCACACGGCTGTCTCCTCTCTGTGCCCGGGTCTGTGTCTGTGTCCCCAGTAAGGACACTGGTCCCAATGGATTCCAGCTTCTCCAAGAACCGATCTTAACTAAGTACTTTTGCAAAAACCCTATCTCCAAATAAGGTCACCTTCCATGGTCCGGGGGTTAGGACTTCCACACATATTTGGGGGAAGGGGGACACACAACTCAACCCACAACCCTGCTATTAGGGAAAACTTACATAAAATGAAGAAGATCAAACATCTCATGGGCACACTGTGTCATTCGTCTGTGAGGAGGGGCTGCCACCAGTACACGGTGTGCTCAGAACAGTGGTAGTCGAGCAGGAGCAGAAGGACAAGCTGGGACACGCGCCTCAGCGTTTGCGCTGCTCTGTCACTCATCCCTGCACATGGGGTGTGGCCAGGGGCCTTCAGCCCTGCCTTCAGCAGGTCCCCCATCACTGTTGGGGGGCAGCAGGAGCAAGAGCGAGGAGCCAGCTCTGCTGGGGTGCCCAGGGGCACCTGCATTTACCCTCCTTCTGAGGAAGCTGGGGGTTGGAAAGACCTTGGCCGCACGACACGATGCCACCCTTGTGACCAGAGCGTTTCACACAGATGTCATCGGCAAACACCTCCCAGAGCCTCCACCATGGGCCTCTCTCCACAGCAGCAGATCTTGTGCGAGACCCCCACCCCACCCTACCCCCATTGAGAGCCACTCGCTCAGGGTACTCGGGCAGCGAGGAGCAGCTTCGCCCAGGACTCAAAGTCGAGCTAAGGGCGCACTGCACAGGTGCTCATGCTCCCAAATGGTAGAGGCCAGGGAGCAGGAGGAAATTCAGGCTCTTTGTGGAAAACAGAGATCACAGTGTTTTTTTTTTTTTTTCCACTGCAAAGTACCTAATATTTGCAATCCTTTTATAAAACTGAAAATGACATTTTAATAAAAGATTACTTTAATGACTCTCAAAGGATGCTACTGTTGGTTCCTTAACTCAATCTAGCGTGTAGCCCCACTGGGCGATGACGTATGTGCATGTATGTACGTCCCTCTATCATCCGTTGATCTCCCTACCCATTCATATATACACATTATATAATTGTATAAATACCTGTTATCACTGTATAACAATAAAATTAGAGAAAATGCACCTGTGGTGCCTGAGTTTCTATTTGCATAATCCCCTTTGCCTTTGTAAGTGCTAAGTAAGCATTTCAACTCTTTCTTTTCAATACCATATTTACCTACTTTCATCCGTTCTATTTATACAATTGAAACATTTGCTTCTCTTCTAAGGTTTTACAGCAAACATGCCACTTTCCACTTTCAGCTAGAAATCAATGGCAACTGTCCCCAAGTTCAAGGAAACCATGAGTTTTGGTCACACTGTGGTTTTGATACCAACTTCATGGGGACCAACTGGCATTATTTCTAGATTTGAAAATATCAGAGCTTGTCTCATATAGTAACGAACACTGTTCATGAAACTTTTGCTTCAATTACAATTTATAGTTATGTTTCAGTTATGTGTGTGTGTGTGTGTGTGTGTGTGTGTGTGTGGTGTATAAACATGTTTGGCATAGCATTAAATGTAAAAGTTCACAGGCATCATGATAAAAAAAAAATCTGAAAGCCACTGTCCTTCAGAAACTTTCCCATTCCGCTTGTTACACTAGCCGACGTCACGCGAGTTCGGTTTACCTGTGTGCCTGTGTCTCCATTCATCTCTTTACAGAGTTATAGTTCATGAGTCCTTGATGTGAACTTGTTGAAGGATTGGCTAAAATGAATAATTGGCCTAAGGAATACACACAGATCCAAACATTCACTGATCCTCTTTTAAGAAGCACCTGTTACTGACCAATTACTTCTTAAACGCCCGCTAGGTGTTCACTGCTAGCAAATAAAAATTAATACATGGATTAGACTTCTGCATGGTCTGAGAAGTGTGCGTTTGTTAGATAACATCCAGTTCTCTCACACATTTATGAGACACTGTCACCCAGAGAGTGAGTGGAAACTCTTCACTTTTGGATAAAATGAAAAATGTAGACTTGATCTGAGAAGCGAGGATCATCTAGAAAGAATGAACGCCCAGCCCACAGCACTACTCACTAGACAATAATGAGAACATGACTCGTAAGTTAACTCCAAATCGTGAACAAAGACCACGAAGGTAGCGACTCGAGGCAAAACAAGGCTGAACGTTCTGAGACGCGTAATTATAGACAAGTCTGTGAGGTGAGTGCTGACCTCAGTTTTCTGCCTTTGGTTGAAGAATAGCCAAGGAAATGACCCAGGCCAATAAAAAAAAAATTTTTTTAAGGATATCAGAGAAACACAACAGTACCACAGAATCGCAGAGGCCGGACTAGAAAAATTTCAAGAAGGCCTGGTATTATTGCCATAGTGTACAATTTCGGTCATTGGTTGGCAAGTCAACACAGCATTGACTGGGGGATCCATGAACGGAGTATAGAATAAAGAGAGGTTATTTGCACCCAAATACAAAGAACATCCCACCCCAGCCAAGGGGCTTCACTGGGCCCATCAACGGAAACCCACGCTCCGGCGCCCTGGGGTAGCATAGCGGCTTTGGGACATGGCAGTGTGCCGGGCACTGGGCCACTCCAGTTGAGAACCAGCACCAAGGGATGTGCCTTGAAAGCACCTGTCATCTCCATCCCCGGAGCCCCGGTGTCACCAGCAGCAGCACACGTGAGGAAGGAGAGGAGGACAGATGTGCAGCAGCACCCGCCACGGGGTGGCCTAGAAGACTGTGCGATGGGCACACGGAACCCTGTTGGGGGCTTCTTAAACACGGGGGCGGGGGGGTTGGCACAACCAATCAGTGGAACCAGAGTGTGTGCAACTGGGGTGTGGAAACAAAACTGCAGACGTGCTGCTTGTCGTCAACACCATCCCCTCATCTTCCCGCTGCGGGGACAGCGCAGCCTGGGAAACCCAGAATAGCACCAGATAAAGCACACGATTTCTGCCCCAAGTGGTTCCCGGTGTCATGAGAGCAAATGGAAGGGTAAGTGCACACTCAGGGTAAACTATGATTAAATACCGTGACCAGTGTAGACAGCTCTCCCTCTGGGGCTTCTGATCCAGACTGGTAGGCTCGAGGAAGCTTCCTGGGGAGGAGAAGCTAGGACGAGTCCCTAAGGGTGAATGAAAATTCACCTGGCAAAGGGGAGGCAGGTAGAAATGGCAAGAGGGGGGCGCCTGGCTGGCTCCCTTGGTAGAGCAGTTGACTCTTGATCGAGGGCTCATGAGTGCATGCCCCAGGTTGGGTGTGAAGACAACTTAAAATGTTAAAAAATTACAAAAAAGAAAAGAAATGGCAGCGGGGAGGAGGCTGGGCCGTGGGGCGCATACGGCGTCCAGCCGCCACACAGGTGCGCAGTGGACACGATGCCTTTGAGAGCGCGTTTCTCATTTCATTCTGCTACAAGGGCGAGATGCACACACCCCTGGATGGACTCTTAAAATACGTTCAGCATAAACCGTCGGTCAGCTGGGGCTTGTGAGGCAAAGGCAGCACGCACCGTACCTACTAAGTGTAGGGACCAGGCTGAGAGGAAGCCAGGCAGAACCGAGGAGAGAGCTGAGTGAGCTGTAAGACAGGCCAAAGACAGACGGAACAAAGAAAAATCAAATGTGCTCCAACAAACAAGAGTCTGTGTCTAGATGGTAACGATGGCAGAACAGAGCCATTCGCTTGTCACTTCTGGGCTGACAGCGCTGTCACCCCAGCGCGTGGTGACACGCACTACTGGCGCCCCATGTGCTCAACCCCAGGAAAGTGGAGAAAGCCCGTGTCTGACAGCAGCCTAACGAACAAGCTGTAGCCACATAGACGTGCTCTCGAATACAGGAAGCACGTGGCGTGGACCCAGGACACCTTCTGTCCGTGGGGCTGCTGGATTAAACCTCACTTTGGATCCTCATAACCACACAAGCAGTGTCCCAGGACTCAAACGGTACGGGCTCCTGTCTCCTTGTGTTCTCCCGTTATACATCACCTCGCTCGTCTTTTCCCTTGTTCTTCCTGTGTGTTTCAAATTAAGTCAGGAAACAGAATGATATAGGCATTTTAATGTGGTGCGTGAGCTCTTCTGTCCTGCGATCTCCAGGACACGCTGGCTGGTACAGCCCTTAGAAGCTACCCTTGCGTGAGGATCATTCCCCGCACAACAGCAACCACAAGGACGGCCCAGGAAATGTGGTGTGGTTAGAATGACAACACACGTTAGTTGTGGAGTCACGAGAGAGACGTTGAGAAAAATAGGAGTCGAATCACAAAAGGCCTTTCCTACGAAGCTTAGGGGTGAAGAAAGAATTCATCCCCTAGGCAATACAGAATCACGGAAAGATGTACAGAGCAAAATATAGTATGATGTGTGGGGAAAAATCTGGACTGACTATGGAGAATGCATTGGGGAGAGCCAGACTAGAAGACAGTACTGCACAATTCCAGGGGGAAATAAGGAAGACTTACAGGAGAGTCTCCACCGGAGGACTGATGAGAAGGAAACAGTCAAGAGACAGCAAAGTAGGCGAGACCGGGTGACCAGAGAATTAAGAAGAAGCCACTCATCCATGGGACAAAGGGGCAGAAGTAGATTTGGAGGGTGGGGACAGGCCATGAGTTCAACCTCAGACCGAGGCAGCTAGCCACAGAAAGGGGTCTACTAGATGGTTGGGTAGAGGAGTCTAAAACAGGAGACAGGTGTGGCCGGAGACCCAGGGAAGGAAGTTTCCAGGGACGATTTGCAAGACTGAAGCAAGGAAACGATGAAACTACGCCAGGAGATTGTGTGGAGTGGAAACAGATAAAAATAGAACAGATGGATTCTTTGGAACCCCAATATTAAAAAAAAAAAAAGAATGGATAAAAATGAGCATGCGAAGGAAAACAAGGAGGAAAAGTGTTGATCAAGGTGTCAATGTTATTTTGGTAATGCCAAAGGCAAGGAAGAAGACGGGCACAGTGCCCAGTATCAATGCATAATTAGTTCTCATCAAATGCCTAAGATATTAGGTGCATTTTCAGTCATTCGTTATTCTTGTGGATACAGTATTTCTCTTTGAAAATTCTCAAAGAGCAAGTTAACACCGCTGGCAAAGAGGGAAAAGAGAAGAAGAATGCAATGCTTTCTCCCAAATGCGGACATTCATTCTCAAAGCCTCAGCAGGGAGGGGTCCGATGACTGTGTTTTAATGGAACAAGCACATTTTGAAGAAAGGCAGAGCTCTGGTGAGAATAACGAAATAAAGACGAACGGCGATCATCGCTTTCCTCTTCCAATCTGGTTCATTTCGATCACAGACCCACAGACATTACAACTTGAATAATCGCAACGCGCTATGAACGATTCCCTATTTTTTGCCTTAGTTAAAAGTCGCGGCAGAACACACGCGGCAAATGTGACACTGTCAGCTCGCTCTTCTATTTTAGACTCTGTTTGTACTCTAGCAGGTGAGAGGAAAGCTATTTTTCTCCTTTCCTTAAGGAACAAAAGACTCCATCTTTAGGTCCAAGGTGTTAAGTCTAAGTAAAGTGTCAGTATCACTTGGAGAATCATTTTCTGACATTGCTGAGCACACACGCTTGGTGTCTTTCCCCACAAGGGATGTTTGAGTTCAAAGTTCAGGGTTTGGGGGGTCTCGACTACCAGGCAAGTGCAATGACTTTGTTCTTTCCAAGAGCCCCGCACACAGCTGCCAGGGGGCTGACCCCGCTGGAAATAGCAGCCCAGCAGCTGTGGAGCTCAGCAGATGGGGACAGGGGGTGCCACCAGTGGCTAACTGGCCCCCAGGCCTGCTGTCGCTCCTCATCGCTCACACGCTCCACTTCTCCCTGCCCACCGGCCATCTAGGCTGCGGGGACACAGAGACACTGAGATGGTCCGCCAGCCAGCTGGCCCCGTCCCGTCCCCATCATGCATCTGGACAGGCTCTGGGTCTGGGTCCAGCCACCGGGGAGATCACCGGAGGCAGAACCCCAGAGTATCTGGCCCAAAGAGGGGCCAGAGAGCCCGCACCTGCAAGGAATTTGGGCTCACGGTTATCCCTTCTACTTTGCATTATCACCAAAATTAGCTTCCATTCAAATTTGTTACCATTTTTTTTTTACTCAGACTTATTTTTTTTAGAGCAGTTTTAGGTGCACAGTAAAACGGAGGGGAAGGAACAGAGATTTCCCATATTCCCCCTGCCTCCACAACGCACAGGTTACCCCAGTATCAACATCCTCCCCCCTCAGGAGTGGTACATCTGTTACAGTTGATCCACCCTCACTGACACATTGTCATCACCCATAGTTTACATGAAGGTTCACTCTTGGTGTGGTACATTCCGTGGGTCTGGACAGATGTACACTGACCCGTGTCCACCATTATAGGGTCACACAGAGTCCTTTCACTGCCCCCTAAAATCCTCCATGATCCGCCTACTCATCCCTTCTCCCTGCCCCTCCTCCCACCGCCAACCCTTAGCCACCACCGGTCTTTTGACTGTCTCCACACAGGTGCCTTTTCCAGAATGTCACAGAGTTGGAATCATACAGTATACGGCCTTTTCAGACTGACTTCTCCCACTGAGGCCTCTGCATATCTTTTCATGCATTCATAGCTTATTTCTTTTTAGCACTGAATAATCGTCCATTGCCTGCCAGTACCATAGTCTATTTCTCATTGACCTGCTGGAGGACACCTTGGTTGCTTCCAAGTTTAGCAACTGTGAATAAAGCTGCTATAAACATCCACGGGCAGGTGTCCGTGTGCACATAAAATTCTAACACATGTGGGTAAATAGCAAGGAGCACAAAGGCTGGATCCTATGGGAAGAGACAGTTTGGTTTTGTAGGAAACCACTATACGGTCTTCCAAAGAGGCTGCACAAGTTTGCATTCCCACCAGCCCTGAAGGAGAGGTCCTGTTGCTCCACAGACAGGCTGATGGATATTTGTCAACCTTGAATCACTTTCTGATGTCTCCCCGTGTCCTGGGAGCTGTGTTGGGGTTTTTTCCCCACAATGGTTTACATTCTTTCCTTTATTTCCATCTTCTAAAAGTTCTTGATCCCAGAAATCTACCAACACCAGCCTTCCCCCTCTCCCCACACCCACCACGCACTAACACAACGTTTCAAGATTCTGTGTCTTCCTGAGACTCATGTCCCCCTCTTGCCCTTGACATAAAATGCAATATGCCCCTTCACATGCTCTGTTCTGTGAGCCACTGCTTACACATCAAATAGTCACTCCCTCCTCTACATATGTTGTATTGATTCTGCAATGCCACTCTAACAAATTCCTACAAACTTACAACAAAAATTTATTATTCTATAATTCGGGTAGTGAGAGGTCCAAAGTGGGTTTTTACTGGGGGGATAAAACTCCACCTGTCAGTAGTACTGTGTTCATTCTTTTTTAAAAACATTTTTTTTCTTGTTTATTTATTTTTGAGAGGGGGAGGGGCAGAGAGAGGGGGAGACAGAATACGAAGCAGACTCCAGGCTCTCAGCTGTCAACACAGAGGCTGATGCAGGGCTCGAACTCATGACCCATGAGATCATGACCAAAGCTGAAGTCGGATGCTCAAATAACTGAGCCATGCAGTTGCCCCAGTACTGTGTTCATTCTAAAGGGCCCAGAGGAAAATCTGTTCCCTTGCTTCTCCAGCTTCTAGAGGCTGTCTGCATTTCTTGATTTCTGGCCCCTTTTCCATTTTCAGAACCAGCAGGGCACCATCTTCTAATCTCCCACTCACTCTGACATGCCGGCTTCCTTTGATAAAGACTTTTGGATTATAATGGAACCACCCAGATAACCCAAGATAGTCTTCCATCTCCAGATCCTCAATCTACTCACATCTGCAAAGTTCCTTCTGCCACATGACATAGTCACAGGTCTGGGATTAAGACATGGATATCCCTGGGGGAGCATTTTTCTGCTTGCCTCATCTGGGAATCTAGCAATCAATGAGGCACTGCTGTGATATATATATGAGATATACATATAGAGATTTTTTCAGAATCGTGAGCATGAAACCCATAATTCAAGTTGGAAAGAGGCATGGCAGAGCAGTCAGACCTTTCTGGACAATGGGATAGACCCCTTGATTGTCAACGGATGAGCAATAATCAGTTGCATAAAGGGTAGGATTGATGATAGAGAAAGTCCAAGGGGAGAGAAGCCAGAGAGAAGACCAGGTAGTGGCTACAGGCTCTCTTCTCAATGCAGATAAGGAAGGTGGAATCGAAGAAGAACGTAGAGTCACCGAAGGCTTGAGGCAGGAGAATGATCTCTCCTTAAAGTCGACTACTGTGACAGCTAAGTGGTGGGTGGACGTGAATCCAAGAGCGAGGTAGTTGGGGGCCGCTGCCATGTCGAGATAGAAGAGAGGCCTGACCTGAGGCGGGTAGGGGTGAAGTGTGGAGCTGCGTGGAAGCACTGCCTGCTAGGAAGCTGACAGCACGAAGCCAGGGCACCCACAGGAGAAACGGCCCCAGGCAGAGGCCGAGGAGAGGGGTGTGAACTGTCCATGGGCCGCTGCCTGCCTCACGTCAGTCTCAAGCCCAGGAGAATGAGGACAGGGCTCGCAACAGAGATTAAAGACACTGATCATCAGGGCATCTGCGTGGCTCAGTCAGTTAAGCATCCTCCTCTTAATTTCTGCTCAGGTCATGATCTCACAGTTCATGGAATCGGGCCCCACATCAGGCTCCGCGCTGACAGCATGAAGCTTGCTTGGGATTCTCTGTCTCCCTCTCTCTCTGCCCCTCCCCTGCTTGCGGTTGCACACACATACACACACACACACACACTCTCTCTCTGACTCAAAATAAACTTTAGAAAAATAATAAAAATAAAGCCACAGATCACACAGGATATTTCACAGAGGTTCCCTGCGTTGTGTTCAGAAGGGCTGAGCACATGGGCCGCACCGGACCCTCCGCTCTCACGTGTCTTGTTTCATGCACACAACGCGCAACCCCTTTTCCAGACACCCAGGTGAGACTCTGGTTCCATGGAAAACTTGCCAGGCCCATTTGTTGGAGGTTAAATTCACACCTGGCTTCTCTCTACGCCTTCCCACCTAGGCTCTCGCTGCATCTTCTCCATGGCCAGGCAGCTCTTGCATAAAAAGTTCGTATCACGGACAAAGTCACCAATGATGTGACCCATATATTCATCATGATATGTTACCTGTTGAGAATTAAAATGCCTCTCATATCAGCCTCTCTCATCACAGAATGTGCACCGATACCTGTTTACTGAGCATGTCTGGTATGGAGGGGATTATGTCGAGTACTGAGAACACAAAGATATGCTTCTGAGTTGATTCATGATATTCAAGACTCCATCTCAAGGTTTGCAGAAGACAAAACACCCACTAATTTTAGAAGTAATAGAATCAATTGTCCTCGCTTACATTGTTAAGCTCCTAGCGAGCATAAAGGGGTGTCAGGGAAATCTGCCCGGGAACCAGATCTAGGATTTGTCGCATTGTTTTGTCTTGTTGTGATTTTTTTTCAGAAACACAGAGAGAGGAGGCCCGCCCTCTTGGGTCACCGTGAGAATTAACTGAGGTCACGTTACAAGAATCATCTAACCCCTGGCAGCCTCTCAATTTAAGCCAGTTTCTCTTTGTTTTATGTAAACACCCAACTCACTGGATTCAGACAGAAAATGCACATGCTTTCTGCGGCCAGAACAGATGAATGATTAGTACAAGAATCCAGGGGAAAAGTCACACGACAGGAGCCGTTGTGGCTGCGACCAGCGTGGGCCATCTGCAGGCAGCACCTGGTGGTGGGGGAGGGCTGGGACCCCCAGCTCTGCCAGTCCACCCAGTGAAGTCAGTGAGATCAGGGGGTTCGCGTGGGTACCCCCTAACTAGAAAAGACGTATGTTGCACCTCGTTCAGGGAAGGAACAAAGGTGTCTGCCCAATTTGCCATAAGTTACCAGTTTGCAATTTCTGCTCTAGAATTTATTCGCTCAATGTTAGTTATAATAAATTTCACTTAAATATAAGTAAAGACCAATCGCGAAGGCACCTAAGACCCCGTCTGAAGGTAGAGATGTGCTTGGGAGGGATGGCAGGGAGGGAGGAAGCTGAAAGGTACCTTCTTTTACTGATTCAACAAGTACAGTTTCAGTATTTATTATGCGCCATGGGCTATGAACAGCACTGGGGCTCCAACACTGAACAAAACAAGTTCTCCCTTCAGAATATAATTTTTATGGAGAGAAACATAGAGAAAATAAAGAAAGGTACCGTGTTTCAGAATTATAGGAAAAAAGTGTTTCGCAAAGGTGTGAATGCCTATACATACAATATACATAATATATATAATATACATTATATATATAATATATAAATAACAAATTTCCAGAATCTATATGAGGAAAATTGTAACACACTCCCAGAAGACATAAAAGTAAGCCTGAACAGATGGGGAGACATGCCATGTTCCGGGAATTTCAGTATTGTAAATACTCTCTAGCATTAAAATAGCAGTTTAAAAAAGCATAAAAAAAGCATAGGCTTAGATACTATAAATTATACAAAATGATAAGAGAAAGTACTATGGTATTAAAATATTACATAAAATATCATTCACCATGGGTTCACTTACACCTCAAAATATAAAAAAACTTTTCAAGATGAGGTCTTCTTGGACAAGGGAAGTGGGTTTTTTTTTTGGTATGTTAAATGTTTTTAAGGTAAATTGATGAGCTAAAATTCATAATTAGAATATGCAGAATTTATTTTTTTATTAACAGCTATGGAACTCCTGATTCATATAAGCCCAGAAACACGTATCAAAATTTAGAACTGTAGATGTTAGGCAATATTAATTTCTGAAAAGGAGCACAGATTTTCACCAGCAAGACCAGAAATCTGCGTGAGGAGAATGTAAAATCTGACCAAACAAAAGCCAGTTGACAGCAAATAAATTGGAACCAATAAGTAATCATCATACCTTATCATTTAATCTTGGCGAGAAAAAAAGATATTCTGGTCCATTCCCAGCCAACAAAACAACCATTTAAAACTCTGATTTCTATTATAGGGTGTACTTGGCCTTGGGATGTCCTGTCGCGGTATCACACTTATTCTGATTGATTACCCTCTTTACCATTTTCTCCTAAATGAAATGAGTCATTGCTGACAAAGTGCACGTATGTGCACATACACACACGTACGTGCACACGCAAACATCTTATTCGCGCATCTCCAACGGACCCGGCATAACTTGTGGAAATAATAAGGATACAATTTAGTTTTTTAAAATTTTTACTGAAAAAAGATCGCTTTTTAAGTTTTTCTCATTTTTAAGTGATATTGTGATAGGGAATGAAAATGAAGCACAATTGTAGCATAAATTAAAGTATAAACAAAGTTCCTATATGGTCAGAAAGGCACGTGCAGCTCTTCACAGACATGGACACTCAGCCAGGGTCTGCTCATTTAATACTCCTTATGTCAGACCGGGAATGGCGTCAGGAATGGTGAGAGGGTATACGTAAATACCGCGTAACTTTTCTTTCCTGCAAAGCCCTATTTTTCTAGACGGAACACAATCTCTTCCCTAATAATTTCCTTTTCTTTCTTTTTCACCTTATGGAAGTGTTATAACACAAAAGCCAGCTAAGGGGAAGAGAGACTGCACAGCATGTTAGTAAATCTCTGATTTCTATAGACAGTGCTACTGCGGTCAGCGTCTCTGACCCATGACGTGGGACAGGGCCCCGGAGACTGTGCACAAGGAGGGACCCGTGTGCCAGGCTTCCTTGCCCGTGCTGGTCTACGAACTTGTACACGTGCAACTAGTTACAGTAATTCATGAGTTTCCAAGAGTCTCTGTTTGCTAGTTTTGAACCTGAAAGACTGTGGTGGGCAGTTGAAGTGAGAGTATTTATGAAGATCCCGCCATCATCACCAGCGCCACCGTCCCCACCACTGCCTGCATTGTCAACATCACTATGCCATCGCCATCATCACCACCACCATCACCGTCACCACCACCATCACATTATCATTGTCACCATCATCATCATCACCGCCACCATCACCACCAGTGCTTGTATTATCAACACCATCCAGCCATCACCATCACCATCACCATCATCACCACCATCACCACCACCAGTGCCTGTATTATCAACACCGTCCAGCCATCACCATCACCATCAGCATCAGCATCATCACCACCACTGCCTGTATTATCAACACCATCCTTCTATTGCCATTATCACCACCATCACCATCATCATCATCACCACCATCACCATCATTGCCTGTATTATCATCCCCACTATGTCATCTCCATCATCACCACCACCACCATCATCATCACCATCAACATCATCATCACCATCAACACCACTGCCTGTATTATCAACACCATCTTGCTATCACCATCATCACCAACATCACCATAATCATCATCACTACCATCACCACCACCAGTGTCTGTATTATCAACACCATCCAGCCATCACCATCACCAGCAGCAGCAGAAGCATCACCACCACTGCCTGCATTATCAACACCACCATGCCATCGCCATCATCACCACCACCATGGCCACCATCATCCACACCATCACCCCCACCAACATCATTATATCAGCAGTAATGGATGCAGCAGCAGCAACACAGCACGGTACACTTGTAAACTGATTTTTGTCATTGGGATACATTGCTTTTCCTCCACACGAGCTTGTGAAGTGAGCCACAACTTTTCTAAAGGACGACACCTACTTCATACGTTAAGAAAACTTGTATTCAGATAAGCGAAGACATTTAGGGACTGGCCCAACACCTTCTATTTGAAGGTAACGAATCAGCTCTTTCACAAAGACCTTTGGATGACTCCGTGCTCTTCCCCCAAAACCACACTGTCCCTTGGAAAGTATAAATGAAGTATATCTGAACTACAAGGGGCGATGACAAATTCAAAAGAATGATCCATATTAGAAAAGGACGATGGGGACTGCCCTCATGACTCCAACCGCACATTGAAGATTTCTACTTATTTCAATTCAATTTTTAGTCCACGCCCTGCTCGTGCTGCCTTATGTGATCTTAGCCACCTGGCATTTGTACAACAACTGCTGGACAACCAGTGGCTAACTGTAGCATGGTACACCCCTTTAGGCACACCATGTACCGATTTTATTGACAGGCATTGTACACCCTACTTCTTGCACACCATGTTGCTCTTGGAAATGACCTCATAAAGATCTAGGGAGTGACGAACTGAGGATCCAGAAGGGTTTACTCTTGGGTGTAAGGAATATCATGTGGCATCCATCATGCACCAGCCCTCGAGAGTCAATGGGTACACATCTCTTCCCAGCTCCGTGTTCAGTAACATCATGGCAGTAGCTTGGAACCAGCCATGATGGAAGTCACCATAATTCAGAAACCAGGAAATGCTACAGTCGGGTTCCCTCGCCCCAGCAAAGAGCCCACTGTTGAGCATCGTGCATACGACTGCTTGCAGACACAGGTAAACTGGCAAGGACCTCCGTGTTCTCCGGTCCTGCATTTTCTGCTGAGTTCTGATCTGAGCTTACTAAGTGATTCCGGGTCAGCTCCGATTTCTGTTCTCTGACTTTATCCTGGAGGAAAGATAGCAGTTACCCCTTACTGACCTCACCCTAGGCTCTTTCTTGAATGATCTAAAAGTCAGTTCTGAAATGTGTTCTACAAACAGAAAATCCCATTATTGTGGTTACACTGAGAAACCAGGAGAAGGTGAGAGGTGGCTACGTAAGCCCCGCCTCCGTCAGGGGGTCTGTGTTGCATCAGTGTTGTGCTGGGAGGAACGGAGTCCATGCCATCTTGTACAACCAAGCTTCCCTCGGGCTTGGTTATCAGTCCAACGCTATTGTGGTGAGTATTTTCTCAGTTAAACTTTCAGAAAGCAAATGGGGAAAATAAACATTTAGCACTGGTGAAGTGCCAGCCAAGTTTTATAATTAGCTACATTCAGGGCTGTGTGTGTGTGTGTGTGTGAGAGAGAGAGAGAGAGAGAGAGAGAGAGAGAGAGAGAGAGAGATTACACTTCCAGGTCACACACTTGAGAGTTCTTAGATGCACCTTCAAGGTCCTCTTGATACATTTCAAGACCCCTAAAACTAGCTGCCCTAGGAAAGCCCGTCGGCAGAAGGGCCCCCCCTCAAAGAGGGCAGTTTCTGCTTTCTCATAACAAGAAACCAGAATAAAAGATGGGTACCTCTGAAAAGGGTATTCAGGGTGCAGCCTGTAGGGCTTCAGGCCACTGCTGCCCTCCAAACCCTGTGTCATCTAAACGCCCTTCCTCTCAGCCTTGTCCACGCAGCCCCTGGCTGCACTGTGCTCTGTACCCCCGTTTCACACAGCAGAACACACGCAGACCTGGCTAGTTTGTAACCATGAGGGTCTGCACTCATGAAAGAGACGGTGACACCGCATAGCTAGAAGGAAGTGGGACCATCACGGCCAAGGGTCACCATCTCCATACCATGGCAAACTTTACCACCAATTCCTAGTGTCTGCTAGGAGTTTATTAGATGGCAGACATTATCTACACATTTTTAGGCTGAGAACCTCACGGAAACTTTGAGGTAAATACCTCCAAAAGCTAGGAAGGTGGTCCAAGCACCCACAACGTGGCAACACCAGAACCCACACCTAGTCAGGACTCCAGGGGTCCATGCCTTGGTCACTGCCATGCACCACCCCATGGTGTGAACCAAACTCCACCCTCTTCCACTGCTCCCTTTTATTTAAGATGCGAGTCGACATGTCCTTTCTTCTCGTGCAATATCTAAGGTTTTACACAATCGGGAAGTTTGTGGAGTCTTGTCCCTCACACGGAGGACTGATCTCCACATTCTTCCTCTAATAAGTTAGATCACAAATTGGAATGTTAATGTAAACATATGAATACATTTTAATGCTTGAAAACCATTAAAATCTAGCACTGCATATAGTATGGGATGAAAAAAACAATGAAGGAAAGTAATGCTCGCTTTTGTATGATCAAAAGCACTCATAGAGGGGCCCCTGGGTGGCTCAGGCAGTTAAGCGTCCAACTTTGGCTCAGGTCATGATCTCACAGCTCATGAGTTCGAGCCCCGTGCCAGGCTCTGTGCTGACAGCTCGGAGCCTGGAGCCTGCTTTGGATTCTGTATCTCCCTCTCTCTCTGCCCCTCCCCCACTTGCTCTCTGTCTCTGTCTCTCTCTCTCTCTATCAAAAATAAACATTAAAAAAATGTGTATTTCTTTACAGAAAAAAAAAGCATTCATTGAAAGTAATTAGTTCACCTAGTACATTTGCTTTGGCCCAATAAGAAAACTGTGGATTCTGTCTTGCTAAAATGAGCTCTTATTTCATTAACGTATATCAAGCCTTAAAATATGGTAGAATAACTATTTTGTGCATTTTACGATCACAATAAACACGGATGATTGTAATTAAACTTTAATTAAGCACTTTAAAATTTCTTTCTTCAAACAAAGCTTCCTGAGGAATTATTTATTCACTCAATGATGAATTTTCTTATCCTTTGCAAATATCCATTTGCTACTCTCCATAAAGAGAGGCATGCGTACTTGATACCGAACAAGGTTTTTTTTCTTAAAACAAGCAAGCATGGTGGTTGAGGATGAAATCGAACATCTGATTTCTGCAGAACACAAAACAATGTTTTATCTGTTCACACCCATCTTCAGGGTGATGTTGATATACTCATAAATAAAACACCACATCTGTCACAGAGCAATAAAATCTTAATGTAATAATTAATGGCTTATTTAAAAACCAATCATGGCATAAAATGTAGATGACCTTCATTATAATTTTCCCTGATCTAATTATAGAAAACTGTTTCAGAAGAGTATTATTAAAAATATTATTAAGAATAATACATTTTCTCTTTACTGTTGTTATGAAAAATGTTCCAATCCTTAGTCAAACTATCAATAATAATATTTATATGATTTCCAGTGCATTTCTACTTTCTGGGAATTTGGGGTTTCTTTATTTTTCTAATGTTTATTTTTGAGAGAGGGAGAGACAGACAGACAGAGCATGAGTTGGGGAGGGGCAGAGAGAGAGGGAGACACAGAATATGAAGCAGGCTCCGGGCTCTGAGCTGTCAGCACAGAGCCCAAGGCGGGGCTCGAACCCACAAACCGTGAGATCATGACCTGAGCCGAAGTCGGGCACTCAACCAACGGATCCACCCAGGTGCCCCTACTTTCTAGGAATTTGTAGATAAGATTTGAAAATGAAGACATCCCACAGATAAATGCACATATTGAACCCATTTCAAGAAATACTACAGTATTCCAGACCCTGAAGAAAGTCACAGGACCAAAAGCCCCAATAACTTTGGTTAAGAAATAAATGTTCATTGTTGAATACAGAGTTATCTCCAGGTTTGCTATACTATTACCTCTATTTTGATGTATGCTGGAAATTTTTGAGGTCAAATGTTCAAAGAAAAAGTTGAAGCCATGACTTTTAAATCAAAAAATGAAAAGTATGGAATACAACAGCCTCGTGGTTAAATCAATTAACTATTGGATGTTACAGTGCATTAAAAGATTCATTCCTTACAGAATACTGTACATACACCTATCTTCATTTTAGTATTTTTTACATTTTTTAAAAGTGTGTTTATTTTTGAGAGTGAGAGAGAGCATGAATGCAGGAGGGACAGACAGAGAGAGAGAGAGAGAGAGAGAGAGAGACAGAATCCGTAGCAGGCTCCAGGCTCTGAGCTGTCAGCACAGAGACTGATGTGGGGCTCGAACTAATGAACCACAAGATCATGACCTGAGCTGAAGTCAGATGCGTAACCAACTGAGCCACCCAGACGCCCCTTCATTTTTGTATTTACACAAATATATGTAAAGATGTAAAATGAATAAATATACACAGCAGAGTTCCTCAAATTCACTTATAAGAAATGCGTACATTTTTATTTTAGTTCCCTAACTCTGATTTGAATAGTGTCGTGGCAAACTGCCAACAGTAATGGGTCACCCAAGGGCACTGAGGAATTCCCAGTGACGCACATTCAATCATGCCAACTGTTCCTCGGGGTCCTCTTAGCAAGTCCAATCTCAGGCCATGTCAAGCGAACAACATTCACTTGATCCCTATATTTTTCTCACCTAAAATTTTCCTCATCTTCAAATGTCCACTGATCACATGTGCTCTAAGTAATACAATTAAGCTTTATGATTTTTAATATGTAGAAAATTAAAATTTTGCTATCACTTTCTAAGTACAATTCTTCTTTCTTGGTTAATTGACTTTGGGGCCACGGTCTTAAACTAGTTCTGTTTCTGGAAAAATATAAAGTTTTATACTTCTGATCCAACTAAGGCGTTCCACTTTGATTTCTAAGAGTAGCCCTTTGGGAGCTGACTCTGAGTTTGGAAATGGGTGCAGAGATAGAGACCGTGTATCGCTTACTAGAAGGTGCAGTGCAACACCAAAATTAATATCAGTCTCCTTTCCGCAAGTAGCAAAAAAATCTCCAGTTTTCTAGCCTTTATCAGAAATGAGGCTTAAACATAACAGCTCAGAATCACACAAGTTCTAAACAATCTCTTGTAGAGAGGAACTGTCACTTTCACCATCCACCAGCGTCCTTCAAGGTGCTCCCTGGTCGTGCCAGGCTCATTTCTTTTGGATGACATCTTCAAGTGCCATCAGTAATGAAATAAAGGCTTTTTCCAAATGGAAAAAAAAAATTTTTTTTCCAATATCTTCCTTTCACACAAGAGCTATTGCTATTTGTTCTACAAAACGCTGGCTTTGCCACAAAGTAAAAGCCATAAAAACAAGGCATTTAAAATGCATACCACAGGGGTGCCTGGGTGGCTCTGTGGGTTAAGCATCCAACTGTGGCTAAGGTCGTGATCTCGTGGTTCGTGAGTTCGAGCCCCGCATCAGGCTGTCAGTGTGGAGCCCCTTTCAGACCCTCTGTCTCCATCTCTCTGCCCCTCCCCCCATCACACACACATGCATGCATGCTCTCTCTCTCTCTCTCTCTCTTTCAAAACAAATAAACCTTTAAGAAAATAAAATATTTTCAAAATAAATAAATAATAAAAATAAAACTGAGTTCATACTGTGTACCCGTTGGCATTCCTACCATTACGCTGACCACTGCATACCTATGCCTATGTTCATAGGAGAGCAAATATTTTCCCACCTGTGTCCTTTGCTACAGTCCAGTTTATGTAGAATCTGATTCATGCGTTGTATCAGAAAAGGGATGACGCCAGTTCCATAATTGTAGACATAAGCTGATCATTGTCTCCAAAGTTTCAAATCTATTTTCTTAAGGTTCTGCTGGTGGTGTCCACACCCCCTGCCACAGAGCTGTTAACGCGAAGTTTCGCGGTGAACACTGGTTGTGTACGCTCCGCGTGTAACTATCATCTTGCAATGACCAAACGATCGACTACTCTTCTTCCACCTTCACCCCTCTTCTGCATCCCTTTGAAAATCACACAAGTGTAGAATGAAACAGAAATCAAGGAGCACACATGTGTATTTCCTCCCATTAGATGACTGATGACCAGAGACAAAATAAAATATCGATCTAGTCTTTTGATTGAGCTTTCTGACGTCTGCTGCCATTCTCTTCGCAGCTATGGACAGAGCAAAGCCAAAAATTGATTATCACTCACTCCTGGATCTGAGCTTCATGGATCTTCAGAGGCTGACTGGTTAATTAAATACGGTAACAGAATCCCTGATTAGAACTTTCTTCATGAACATGCCATTAATAAGCCCATTTTTCAGTGTAGAAAACATCTGCACATAACCACCGTCATATTCCTTCTTAACCACAGCGTTTCATTCACCACATGACAGACCGTTAAGTTATCCCACCCACGGGGAGGCAGATCATCGATTTAAAGTTCCTTACCCCCGTTTCCTGGACAAAGCAGGACGTTTAATACACATTGTCAGTCATCCGTCCTTCATTTGCTCAAATGATAAAATGGCAGCTCTCCAAAACCTGAAAACTGAAAGAGGAGGGGTCCATGCAGATGACTATTCGACTGATCTCCCCCAAGGTGGCCCTGTTCTGGTCTGCCGTGTACCCTGGCGAGGGCACAGACTCATAAAACGGTGGATGCTTCCACAAAATGGATATGGAACCTGGTCTGCCCGTGCACCATGTAAATTATTGATGCTACAAAGGATGTTTTCTTAGAAAGAGGCTTTGGCAAGCACTGATCACATCCACCTCTCTTAACTCGAGTACCGAACATGAAACACTGACAAACGATTGTCCCGATAAATAACAACTCAGCATAGCATGCTGTTAAATCAGAGTGTAGCAAGCAAGAAAGCTGGAGGGGATGCGTCGAGGCTGGGAAGAACACAAGGGTCACGGTGGAGTGGCACAAGACGCAGGCAGGAGCAGTGAGACGTGACTTAGTGATGCGCCTTCTCAGTGGAGAACGCTAGAAAATGAAAGTTGAAAACTTATGTCCTTTCTGTGTGGAATTTAGATCAAATATTGTTCCAGGCAGCGGAGAACGCATCCAAGTTTGGAGCTGGTACCTAGGATGGTACTAGGATATGAGACATTCCCATTCATTCCGCAAAGAGATTCGGAGTGTTCTAGCCACTGTGTGAAGCACTAGAGACAAAGACAAAAATAAAAGAAAGCGCCTCTCCCTTAAGACCTGAGACGGGTTGGGCGGAGCCAGATATGTGCATATGGGTCCCTCCAAGTCTTACGCGCACAGTGATAGGCTTCCCAGGAAGGTACCACCTTACTCTCTCCAGCTTCTGCCATTTGCTTCCATTCCGAGCGCCCCGGATCCTCCGTGAGCCACACATTTTATCTGTTGCCTCCACTTCATGATGGACATTCAGTCTTCCACCGCCCCGGCCCGCAAACACACCACTCGTGGGGGTTCTCACCCCAAAGTCATCAATAGCCAAGTTGCTGCCAGGAAAAGAATCCTGCCCACTTCTCACCAAAGAGGACCTGCCAATTTTAACATTGGCTTTTCTTCCCACAATCCTATATGTACCTGGTTCTCTTTCTAAGTTTTGACTAATTTCTGCCTCCCTTATAGTCTTCTGTTCTCGCCACCTTAATTATTATCACTTCCGATCCTAGTGTGGCCCTTCTCTCTCTGACATTCCTACATTAATCTATCTACCTTCGTGGATCAGGTTATCTCCCATAGATAAGGATATTTTGAGCAATTAGAAAGAGGAAAGACATGGGGCGCCTGAGTGGCTCAGTCGCTTAAGTGTCCAACTTCAGCTCATGATCTCGCAATTTGTGGGTTGGAGCCCCGCATCGGGCTCTGTGCTGACAGCTCAGAGCCTGGAGCCTCCTTCAGATTCCATGTCTCCCCCTCTCTCTGCCCCTCCCATGCTCATGCTCTGTCTCTCTCTGCCCCTCAATAATAAATAAAAATGTTAAAAAAAATTTTTTTAAAAAGAAAGAAAGAGGAAAGACATAAGATTTAACATCTGAAACTCCGGCCTTTACTTTCAGGCATGTCAACCATTGTATTTGTGATGACAGACCAGGGACTGAATTTTCTTGGGACCCTGTTCCATTCATTCACACACCCCCACTCAGTTTCCTAGCAGTAAAATGAAAGGTTTAGGTTTTAAAATATGTCTTACTTCCTCAAGTTTTTATAATTAGTCATCAAGGCATTCAGTGATTGGTAATTTTAACAGAAAAAGTGAAAGTAAGAATTAAGAATGTCACAAAGTCTAGGTTATCTTACAAGCCCTAGATTTCCCTTCATCAATTCCTCTTCCAAAATTATTGCCTGTGAGTTAAATCAGTTGAGTTGCATCCCAGATTCTCATTATGAATGAGGCGCTGGATAATACATTTCTTTTCTCCATCCATGGATGAGAAAACCAAGACACAGAGAGGTTGTGTGACTTGCCCAAGGCTGTTACTGTTGAGATTCCAACCCTATACCCCGACTCCATAAGTCACAGGATGCATCTTCAAGAAACACACAAGGATTCAATGTGTTTATATTCTAAGCTATTTGCTGTCTTTGGGAACATTATTTGCAAAATTTTTCTCCTCATCTGCTTTAATAATTTCATAAACTTCTCCTGCTGTGAAAGTCCAAACGTCTGGCTGCAAAACTAAATCTCTGAACTAGAACAAGATGGTTGTAATCTGTTGTCTACCGGACCCAAAGACGTTACATTAAGAGTCTCTTCTCGAGTTAACCCACTTGAGGCAAAGATGACGTAGATCACTAGGGAGTTAATATGTAACTACTCTCACTTGACCTAAACCATATATTCTGATGCCATTGGTCCTTGGAAATGGCTGAATCTGGCAGTGCTCCTCTATTCAACAAAAGTATACACACACATGATAACTGTGGTTGAATTCCACAAAAGTGAGGTTTTCTTGTACTACCTTGACATCTCTAAAAAAAACCCTATTCCCAATTTTCTGAAGAGATGGTATCAAGGCAAATCAAACCATTATTCCAGCATTAAGTGAATCCTTGGAATGTGCTTGGTTTTTTGCGAGGAGCAATTAGAAACGTAGAATAAGAATAAGGCATGTTTCTCACCTTCGAAAACTGAAACTGGTGAAGTAATACAAGTCTGGAAAACTGGCTTGACACGGGACCCCCTAGAGTAGAGACTATATACCCCAGATAGGTTTCGTAGCATGGGGAAGCCACGGAATAAATGACACCCACCGGAATGTAAGAGAAAACAATAAATACAATTTTGAAGAAGTTCCCTGGAAAGGAAGTGGTGTGTCCTTTTCTTCCCCTTTCCTTCTTCTTGAGAGCTGAAATACAAGAATGATCAGCAGGGCTGACGCTACCAGCTTGGACCACGGGAAGCCACGAGATAAGGATCCCAGGCCATGATGACTATGACTATGGGCCACCACGCCAGCCCCACGCTGTGCATGCAAATAGATTAGAGAGAAAAATAAATATCTCTATTGTTTAGGCCACTGTAGTTTTGGATGTTTTTGCTACTCTGGCTAAGCCTATATTTAAGTGACACAAATGAAGAGAACTGAGATCTCTTGATGCTTGGAGGGCCCTTTCCCCACACTTCCTATTCACTCTTTGCTGAGGAAATAAGAAAAAGGTAAGAACTGCCAAGTGTTTTCAGTTACACCTACAGAGATCTGCCGGCTGCCAGTCAGGAGCCAGTGAGGCTCTCCTTCCAACAATCCTCACCCATCGGTGTGACAAGTAGAGATTCCCCTTCTCCCTTTCACCCTCCCCAAGGGAAAACTGGAAAAATGATTGTTTCCTACACAAAGGGTTAAGCACAATCAAGGGAAGTACCAAACATCAGCAGCACGTCCCCTCTTTCTTGCTGTGTTCTGTCACCATTACAAATCATCGCCAGACACGAAACAGCTCCAAGAACCGGCAAGTGAGTGTGGGATGCTCTGAGCACCGCACTTCTGGAGATGATGAATATTATTACATCAACGATACAGAACTCTTTCCCCAGAAGCTACAGGATGGTCAAGATGACACCGCCCGCTTTCAACAATATGCACAAATGGTGGCCCAAGGGAGATAAATGGTATCCGATTACAACCCAGAAAGATAACACTAAAACAGCATTCTCGCCTGGGTGGCTCAGTCGGTCGAGCATCCAACTTCGGCTCAGGTCATCATCTCACGGGCCGTGGGTTCGAGCCCCATGTCGGGCTCTGTGCTGACAGCTCAGAGCCTGGAGCCTGCTTCGGATTCTGTGTGTGTCTCTCTTTCTCTCCCTCTCTCTCTGCCCCTCCTACACTCATTCATTCTCTCTCTCTCTCTCTCTCTCTCTCTCTCTCTCTCTGTCTCACGCTCTCTCTCTCTCCCAAAAATAAACAAACATAAAAGCATTCTTGCTTGGGGGCCCTCTCCTGAATCCCCCGTTAGTAGAGCTGAAGCAGTAACCACCATCATTAGGCTTATGCAAGTACAGAGGTAGGTATCAACAGATACAGGACATGGAAAGCCAGAGCAGAAATCAACAACAACAATCAACAACAACAAAAAGGACCCCTTAAAATCAGAACAGTCAACATTTCCATCATTACACAACGATTATGGTAATTAGTCTGAGTTCGATTGGTTAGCACTATTGTTTTTCAGTCTCTTTTTGTAAAATGGAGTTCGTTTTATCTTTTTCTTTTTTAAAACGCCAATACATATTTGCATTCAAACAGGGGAGGGAAGGCAGAGGTCTGACCCACTGTCCCATGCCCCTCTGTAGGGCTCACCCCCGGAGCAGACCTTCTCTGGGCCACATGAGCTTCGCTTATAGAACCCCCAGTGTGACACATCCCGTGTCATGCCACTTTTCCCCTCAAGGTGCCACTTGGGCATCTGTGTGACTGGGCTATGGGACTCTGACTACCTTGCTTACAGATTCATGCTTTGGTAAATTTGTTATATTCAACAACTCGAAATGTAGGATGCCATTAAGCGATTGTTTATATTTTTGGAATATTTGTATAACTTACAATTAATTAATAAAAGCGGGTTTAAAAAAAACAAACAAAAAAAGCAAACATCAATAAAATATGCTTCCAGAGCCACACAACACTAAGGAGGGGGGAAAGCTACGTGAAGTGTCCAGCATGAAGTCCTAGGATGGAAATTGGAGACTCCCTTTCCAGGTGCTATGCATATTTGATTGAAGACAGGCCGCTGAAATCACTACCCAAAATAATGTTGCATCTTTTTATTCAAGACAATTTTTAATTCAAGGACACATGGATTCGTTTCTATGGGAAACAGAATTGGAAACCTTTGGGTTTTTTCCAATTTACTGTAATTCATCGGAAAATGCTCTGGACACAGACATGAGTCTACACAGCCATGCACCCTGGCAAAGGCCCCAAGGGTAGGAGAGGCCACTGCCCGGGATGGTGTTCCAGCAGCTCCACGCGGGCCCCCGAGAACCCCGTTAGTCGGCTGCTTCACTTGTCACGTCCTCCACCACAGATAGTTTCTCTTTTCCATAAGCTCAGTTTACTGAAATTCTTTCTTTTTTTTCCCAAATGCTTATTTATTTATTTTGAGAGAGAGAGAGACAGCAGGGGAGAGGTAGAGAGAGAGAAGGAGAGAATCCCAAGCAGGCTCTGCACTGTCAGCACAAAGCCTGATGGGGGGCTTGAACCACAAACCGTGAGATCATGATCTTGAGTCGAAGTCAAGAGTCAGATGCTTAACTGACTGAGCCACCCAGACGCCCCAACCTCTGACTGTCCTTCTATTTCTGTTGTCACACATCTTCCCCGGCCCAGAATTTCAGTCTCAACTGGCTTTTTCTACTTCCTTGGAACCGCCTCACAGGGCCACCTCCCAACCTGCACAGGTGTCCCACCCCCACCCAGCAAGGCCAGCTTTTGTAGGGTTCAAACTCTCTGAGCCTAAGGCAGTGAAGGACACCACCAAAGAGAAGATCCCTAACTATGAAGGTGACCAAATTAAAATACCTCCGTTCCAAAAAGGTATCATTCACAAAAGTAAAAAAAAAAAAAAAAAATCTGGAAAACACTGAAATACTCACACAAAAAGAGTGAACGGCCTCATATAAATAAATAAAACATGTAAGACACAAACGATAACTGGATCAAGACAATCTTCCAGAAAGGAAGCATAATGATTAACAGTCATTACACATATCAAACCTCGCTAGTAATTAAAAATGCAGGATAACAAATATGTGATACAGGTTTTTATTATAATTGGAAGAGAAACCCGAAACTTAGTTTTTTTGCCTTAAGCAAGGCCACTAACTCACACTCAGGATAGGTGGTGATCAACTAGATACATTCTCTGCCTCCGCAGAGCCTATACTTCAGCAGAGTGGAGACTTACTAACCAAATAATCACATACAATTAATGTGCTCATGACATAATGAAACTAAAAATCTACTTTTTGAAAATGAGGGTCCTCTGATGAAATTAAGTGACGTAGCCGGATATCTGACCTATGCGATTCTAATATCTCTGAAAGAAACAATGCTAGAATGAAAGAACTGATCCTATAATCCCACGTCACCAATACAATTAAATAATCATTTTCCCTTCCTGCTCTGAGTCTTTTAAACCATCTGCCTTCCCTTTTAATCTCTCTGTTTTTCCAGCACATCCATTTTTCTTTTCTCTTCTGGCCATCACTCCTCTGACTGACTCCCTATATGTGGTTATTGTTAAAGAGTGGGCTCTCATCTCCTGGCTCTTCTCTCTCTCAGGTCTATCCCTCCATTAAACTTGGAAGTGACCTGGAAGCAGCAGGGACAGACTGTGCAGCAATACCTGGGGCTCAGCACCGAACTCGGACTGGGAACATGAGACTCACTGTGGGGACAGCAGAAAAGTGCTGGGGGGAGATTTGGGGTTGCAGAAAATCCTGGTGAGTGAGAAAGCAAAGGAAAAGCCTTGAGTAAAGGTAAGTTCTGTCACCATGCTCCCATGGAGTAGACCTACAGGAACTGAGGCTACACCATAAGGAGGCTGTGCACATGCCCCCTCAGCTCTACCAACCTAAGATTGGTTCTGTTGAATCAAGGATCATCAAAAGAGGTGTTTGGTATTCCCACAGAGTCATAAATGAGAACCCGGGTGGTTAATCAAATCAGCATTAATTAAATAAACATTATTCAGGATCGAGCTGTATTATTTTTTTCAGGATCAATTGTAACTTACTCAGCCAATTTAGTAATGTACTCCACAAGTGGGTTATCAGGTTCGAGAAAAAAAGAAAAAAAACACCTTGAAGATGACTTCCCTGGGGTATATAGTCTGACCCTGATGTCCCCAATGATCCATTTGGTTTTACCCAGCATGTTTAGTCCACGTGTGTATGAAACACTGCTGGCTTGGGTAGGGCAAGGGGCCGGCCCTGATGGGGTTTGAATAGAGGAGATACAAATCCAAAATAAATTTAGAGATTTTCTTTTTCTTCCCCAGTAGAATATCTGTGAGCTTCCAAAAGAGGGCACTTTATTAAGTTATAAAATGGGCTTAATGTGGAAATATGTAAGATTTCCAGATTGACAGCTCAACACATGAAAACGTAAAATATTTAATGAAGAATGCATTCTCTTCAAGGGTCATGGTGGGTACTGAGTGATAAAAAAAAAAAAAAAAAAAAAAAAAGTACAGGAAATTCCCTGCCCTAAATATCTCAGTAGTCCTCATGACCTAAAATCAAAGACCAAAACAAGATATATATAGATATAATAGTGAAATCAATAGAATGTAATGCATAGTTATTTGACAGTTAATATGTAGGCATCACTGATGGCTGATACTGGGATGCAGAAGTGAGGAGATCATTTCAAATTGGGGTGAATTAGTAAGAAAGGCTTTCTGGGGGAAACCGTATTTCAGTTATGAAGGATTGAAGGATTGAAGGATTTAAGTTTTGAAAGATTTGTAAAGGTAAAAAGAAAAATATAAAGAGATTCTTTTAAAAATGGTGGCTTCCTTGGGGACAAAAAAAACAGCAATTTCTGTGAAGCAAATCCAATTCCTTGAGTTTTAAGTTAAGGAAACACAGACTGAGACTAGTTAAGTGCATTCCTCACACAGCTAGTTAGCACACACCCCGACTTAAAGCCTGTTTCCCAGACGGGGGCTGTATCTGTTCTGCTGCTGTGCTCCAGTGAAGACCTGGCCCAGCCAGCATCTCAAGGGCAAATCTCTACTTCCACTTTGTTGATCTTCTCTTTGGTCTCAGAGTTTTCTTGGACTTGAGACATTGCTATTGAACTCTCTCTCCTGACCTGGCTCCCTAGACTGGTTTAAACCCGTGACCTGTCTTCTTCCTTCTTTACCTTACCTTCTTGTCATTTGGTTAAGACACTGTCATTTCTTTCTAGCCTGCATCTTCTTAGAATAAAGTCTAGAGAAGAAGGAAGGAAAGAAGGAAAGAAGGAAAGAAGGAAGGAAGGGAAGGGAAGGGAAGGGAAGGAAAGGAAAGGAAAGGAAAGGAAAGGAAAGGAAAGGAAGAAAGGGAGGGAGAGAAGGAGAGAGAGGGAAGGAGAGAGAGGGAAGGAGAGAAAGAGAGAGGGAAAGGAAGGAAGGGGAAGGAAGGAAGGAAGGGAGAGAGAGACAGAGAGAGAGGGAGGGAGAGACGGGAAGAAAAGGAAAAAAAGAAGAGGAAATAAAATGAAACGAAATGAAATGAAAAAGAAAGACTCCACACTGTCTCCTAAACATATCTTCTCTTTTGCCCAATTCCCATCCCCAGTCCCGACTCCTCCTGACCATGGAATATAATTTAAGGAACTAGGCTGATCTCTAGTTAATACAAGAAGCCGTGCCTTAACCACTGTGGCATTTATTCAAGCGGGATAAAGCCATGTCTCCTCACTGTTAGTTTCCTGTCTCATTCTTGGCATTGGACTTCCTGTTTCTTGTCCCAAATTCTATCCTCAGATCTTGATAAATAGCCTCAAGTTGTGCCATCTGGCCAAGAGGTTAACTATTTGTTGTAGGGTCTGTCCCTTTATGGGATTTTGCCCTTCAGCTCTTTCACTTAAAATAAAATAACGTAAACAAAAAGCTGTCTGATGTGGTAAATACAGATGCTAATTTGGCTCCACAAAGCAGTCGTTCCCTGTAAACGCTTAAAGCTTCATGTCTCTACGTGCTTGTCCCTTCTTTTCCACTCATGTTGTTGACTGTAATCTTACTTCCTCGTGTCTCAGTGGATGCTTGGGTATCCTACGGTTACCAATGCCCAGTGTGTTCGACTTAATGGGATCAGGTTCCAGACAGTGAACTGACACTGTGGAGACGTGTTTACTCCCCAGACACACGCCACATGAGGGAATCCTAAACCATGGAGCATATTTCGGAAGTCCGTGCACAATGGTCGCAGGGCACTACTATCAGGAATATTGTAGGAGCATTCTTTTTTTTTTTAAATGTTTATTTATTTTTGAGAGACAGAGAGACAGAGCGTAAGCAGGGGAAGGGCCATCCGAAGCAGGCTCCAGGCTCTGAGCTTCAGCACAGAGCCTGACACGGGGCTCAAACTCACGAACCGTGAGATCATGACCTGAGCCGAAGTTGGACGCTTAACCCACTGAGCCAGCCAGGCGCCCCTGTAGGAACATTCCTGCAGGGGATATTGTAACACCCTCAGTTTCAAAGAATTCCCTTGTTCACATACCTGTTACCAGAGAGATGCAAGAAAGGCTAATTTAAAGAGAAGTTAAAAAAAAAAAAAGCTGGCAACAGACATCAGGATTATTACTGAATTAAGCTTCCTTACTCATAATGTAAGAATGAGTGAGTTGTGAAACTACCCTCTCACACTCAGAGAATTCTTTGGTTGCCGTATACTGTTTGCTGAGATGCTCAAAGTCCTATTCTCCACAGAATAACTCATACATTACAGCTCAAATTGCCACACGATTTTGAGTATCTGCAGGGATCTGTGCTAAAGGATTTCTTCAATGAGTGTGTATGGAGACATTCTCTGATTCAGCCTTTACTCAAAACTATCCCTGAAGCCAGAGGCTATAAGCTTTAATTAACAGTCTAATAAGGAAGCATGAAAAGAATTGAGAGACTATTAATAGAAGTAATTTGATGAACTGAGGCATGAATTTATCTATTGTATCTTCTTCATAAATAAAAAATGTATGTCGAAATTCACTTACCAGCCACCATCGAACTCAGAGTGGCTCTCCACACATCTGTAACTTATTGTAAACTTTAATTTGTATGGAAATTTAGTTTCTTTAAAAAGTAAAAAATTTTCTATAAATACCCAAAGAGAAGTTTAAATAATTTAAACATTCCAAGGACTATATTTATGACTGCTTCTTTGAAGAAGCTATATTTGTTAGAAATTTGTCTTTGAAAACTGCACTTACTCACCTAACGTTACAAACCATTTTGTCATAGAAGGTTGATCTGATCCACCAACCTCATGATAATGAGCTCACCATCTGTGATCTCAGTATTTTACAATTTCACCCAAATTTAATAACTTGACCTTAATTGACAGAGAGATAACAAGATAGCACCTCACAATGGCTTTTTCCAAGTCACCGGATTGCAGGACAAAGATTCAAACCCAAGCAGTTGGACAATAAGTTTGTGCTTTTTAACCCTGACATTATACTATTTCAAAGTGACAGAGAGAAATATTAATAGTGGAATCATCAGCACCTGATGTCTAGGAAAGAAAGGCAGAAAGGAGATAGAATATTCACGAGAGGTTCCAACAGACCAGTTAAAGAAACACTTTGACCTAAATTCAAATTTAGGGGGTTGAGGAGTAAATGCAAAGCAAGATATTCAAGACAGTGTGTAGACTCTATTTTTGAGACTAAGAGCCTTCCTTCCAACTATATAAGTTAAATTAATTTATATAAATTAATGTATATCACTTATACGATTTATTAATACAGTAATATTAGTTTAGTAGTGATCCTGAGTTTTTTAAAGACTCTGTTTCAATGCAATTAAACCATTCACTTATCAGGGTTTGGGAGCGGGATGTGTCTCCCTCAAAATTGTTGCCATGAACAGAACACATTTTAAGAATGCAAGAATCACTTAAATGAGGCTGAGATCATTGTTCTTTCAATCCAATATAAGCAGAAATATCATTCTCCACATATCTGAAAGTTTTCTACTTTTAAGACCTATATGCTTTTATTCTTAGCCTGTATTTTTTGGAAATGTATTTATTTGTACATTTGTATTTATGGAAAATCGAGTATTACCAGAAAGTTAGTGATTTAATAAACTAGAATGACTGTCTGAGGCAATGGCTTGTGCAGGCTTAAATTCTCATCAGATGTGGTATCTGCAACCAAGCTCCTAGTGTCCAGATCCCCCCAAAATTGCAACATGTGCCTCCAAGAAAAAGAATAAAGTATCTGTCCAGTTACTGGTAATCTTAATAAGGCCAAACAGCTGCCAAAATCATTAGAGGTTGGTGACCCACGTGTGTCTTTTTTGAGGGAAACAATCTGTAATTAATTCTGCATTCACCAGCTGGTACCATTCCTGCTCCCTCCCCCCACTCCACCCCCAAAAAACACATAGGGAGATGAAGAGCTGCATCTGTCGCCAGACTTAAGGGGGGGGGGGGGGGAATTGGCATCATTTGCTCAAGCAATACATATGAAAAATGTGTAAAATGAGTAAAAAGTAATTTCATATCATTTCAGGGACGTGCAATCCACTCATTGAAGGAATCATAAATGCATGGGTTTTCCTTTCCGGATTTCCATTAATAATAAGATAATAAGCCTACCTGGCATGCAGCGCGATCCTGCGGTGACTCATGGAGTAGGTGTTCTCTAGTATATACACAGCCCCTCGATGTAATGAAAAATAAGATTATGGCGTTGGGGCTAATATCTAGATCACTGGTTTTCACCTGGAGGTGATTCTGCTCTCTACACATTCCAACAATGTCTGGAATGTTTTTAGTTGTCAAAACCAATGGGGGAGGGGGGCTCCTTCTAGCACACAGGGTAGAGGCCAAGTGTGCTGCTAAACATCCCCCGCCCAGGACGGCGTCCAAAACGAAAAATGATCTGGTCCAAAATGTCACTAGTGCTGAGGCTGGGAAACCCCAATCTAGATAGACATCTATGTGCTTATGAATCCACCACTTCAATTTCTATAGTGATGCTTCTCAAGAATCAGAACACACCAGTTGGATCAGGAAGTGTGTAGACGTTACACAGCCAGCCACTTGATGGCTGGTATTGGAGGCTGGGGGCCCAGAACTCCCTTCTCGTATGGTGCCACCTCTTCAGATGGGAAGCGCAAACCATAAAAGGCTATTGCAAAACAGGGCCATCCAAACGCACGTACAAATGAAATTACGAGATGAGGCAATGGCCCACCATGGTCCAAGGGCTGTGAACAGACCATATCTTTCACAAGATTTGGTAAATGGTGTTCATTATATGATCAATTTGATTCTTTCCATTGTAGATTACAATTGCCTAGCACCGGACAACCATTTCAAAGTTGGCAGATGGAAATCATTTAGCTATGCTTTTGCTTCCTAATACGTGTATTAAGTAAGGTTATTTTTGAGGCAGAGAAACTCCACTGGAAAACATACCCACGAGAGAAACAGATGAAGGGAGGCAGCCTCCCATGCACCATCTGCACTCGGTCACATCTCGTCTAACGGCGTGCCAGGGTGATTTTGACTGTTGCTCCCATCGGGACCCAGAGGGAATCTCTGTGCCTGTTAATGTGTGGCCCCTCTGTCCTCACACTCTGGACATGCACTAGCTACATCACAGTAGGTTGATTTTTTTTTCCTTAAGTTTTAAAAATATAAACCACAGAGCAATCATTTTAACCTGAAATCAGAAATAACATTCGCTAGGCAAGCTGATTTTAAAAGTCATCTTTATATTTGCAAACATTAATTTTCCATGAAATACCTATCTTCATCACACCCTTCAACAAAAGCCTTTATATCCACATTCACATTTCTTTCTCTCCTATATTCTGCTACCACCTCAATTTTGATTTCATCATTTCACTCATATTTGTCCTTGTCCCTGTCAGCACAACACAAGCCTTCATTCGGGTGTTCTAATCTGAGAGCCACAGTTTCCATAGCAAAGGTAGTAGCATGTGAGCCAGGTCTTGAATGATGGGGGAAACATGGGCGAGGGTGAAGATATCTCAGAAGAAGAGGAATAACAATGGCACAGATGGAGATACAGAAGCAAGAAAGCACACCGGTGAGCTTGAAATGGTCAGGACCACAGGAAAGCTGTGGGACAGGCAAGGCTCCTGGACCTGGGAGCAGACATAAGACATGACCCCTTAGCTGGGATGTTGCCGATGGATTCATGCATATGGTAGAGACATCAACCTTCTGAAGTCCAACCTCAATGAGATCCTTTAACTCTACTGAATGTAACAATGATTTTAACCATGATGAGATTCTTTAACTCTACTGAATGTTGACGTCAAAAGTGTAGGTTGAAAACACAGGCTGTGAGGAGGTTTGGGGTAGAGAGCTTGATTAAGATGGGGAGGAGCTCAGAAGATACTGAAGTCCTGGGACCTGCAGAGTGATGACCACACTGGTACTAAGGAGGTGAACTGGGTAGTGATATGCAGGATGGAGGATGAAGGGGAGATGAACAATTCAGGGATATCAGAGAAAGCCATCAGCCATGCACTGGGCATTCTGGAAGGAAGCTCTGAGGCTGGGCAGCGGCAGTCAAAATGTAACAGAGGGAAAGGATACGGTAGTTTTGTGAGGAGAGAAGAGATGACATTCATGATCTAAATGGATCTGATGGAGGAAAGAGAAGACTCCAATTCCACTGGCTCAATAGAACCAATTCCATTCAACTGATTCAAGAGAAGGAACTAGTTTAGTTAGAGAATTGAGTTCCCTTTAAGATAAATTAAATTGGGGGGCCCTGGGTGGCTCAGTTGGTTAAGCATCTGGCTTCGGCTCAGGTCATGATCTCATGGTTTGTGGGTTCGAGCCCCACATCAGGCTCTGTGCTCACAGCTCAGAGCCTGGAGCCTGCTTCCGATTCTGTGTCTCCCTCTCTCTCTGCCCCTCCCCCTCTCATGCTCTGTCTCTCTCTGTATCAAAAAGAAATAAAACATCTAAAAAATTTTTAATTAAAAAAAAGATGAATTAAATTGGAGGTTCCTGGAGGTTCCTGTTGACTAACTGTCTACACCTCTTTCAATGCTCAAGCTCCACCTCCTCTGTTGAAGACTTCCCTGACTTAGCACAACCAGACTTGACGCCTGTGTCCTCAGGACTATCACTGCCCTTGAGACCTATGCCCCTTACTGAGTCTGCTATATCACACAGTCTGTATTTAATCTCATGCTCTATCCAGATAACTCCTATATGGAAAGAATTGGGGCCTTTCTTTGACATTCTGTAATGGGTTGAATTCTGTACCGCTTCACCCACCCCAGAAATACATATGCTGAAGTCCGAACTCCAGTACCTCTGAATCTGACCTTATTTGGAAACACGGTCATTGCAGATATAATTAGTTAGAACACCAAAGATTGCAGGCTAAGCACCAGGAGGTAGGGGAGAAGTGTGGTACAGGTAACTTCCTCACCACCCTCAGAAGGACCAGATCCTGCAAACACCTTGATCTTGACCTCCCAGCTCCTGAACTGTGAGACCAGAAATGTCTGCTATTGAAGCCTCCTAGTCTGAGGTGCTTTGTTACATCAGCCCTGGCAAACTGATACGTGTCTGAAAAACGAGATACTAGCATGTTCTTAGGAATTATCGGATCCAGTAAGTCGATTCTCCTGAAATACTATTTTCAATCCATGAGGAAAAGAAGTAACAGATACTCAATGGGATTTACTTCCATATTCATTTGTTTATTCATTCAGGAGTCGAACAGACATATACTTGCCAGAGATTTGCTTTCCAGCACACTACTGGATCACAGAAGTCACAGAAGTCATTACTTTCTGAATCGGGAAGAATTTGTGTATCTCCACACTTCTGGCCCGGTTCTGGACAATGCCAGAGCACAGAGAAAAGACTATCTTTTCTAGTACATCACCAGTACCTATGCAAAACAGTCTGTACTTAGGTTTCTTTTCTTCTTCCCTTCATGACTCTGATTTTGGTTCAACATGTGGAAAATAACTGATAACTACTTAGCACCCTTCACACACGATGCTGGATGTATTATATTGGGGAGAACAGTTGTAAACATCGCAAAGGAGCCTTTATATAAATCTGCAACATATTTATGCTGTTTGAGATGGATAGTAATGAAACTGTGCTTACCGTAAATCTAGAACAAAGTATAATGTATGCACCACACTAGAAGTATTTTTCTGAAATGTACAATGCCCACATTTCCTTATTTTTTTTTCCCACATTCAGATTCAGTTGACTACCCACAGAAAGGAAAAAACCATTGTGTTTACAAAGCAGATCATTAAATATAATTACATTTACAAGCAAAACTACTTAAGGTCCCAAACACCAGGCTCAGAGGCAGACTATCAGACATAAAGAGGACAGTTATCAGTTTGAATAGTGCCATTTACCAGGCGGCTGCACAGAGGTGAGGGAGAAAGCAGCATGCGGACACGTAATACATTTATATTACAGCAAATTAAGTCTGAGAAAGAAAAAACCAAAAAGCAAGACTCTCCTCCTCTAACAGACAGCTGTGTTAGACACAGACCAAATCTGTAGATAATTAAACTAAGTTGGATTCCATTTTTAAAGTGTTATGGTTTGCCCTACTTGTCACCTCGCACGGAATGGCAAAAAATCATTCATTAATGACAAGATCTCATCATAGAACCTTCCCTGAAGTTTCCACAGAACATCACAGTTTCAGCCCAGCAGGCATCGTGCGAGACCCACTGGGTGTCGTCCACAAAGTCCCCCGACCTGTTCCCGGTCTCACTAACCCGCCCTCTTTCCGAGTGTCGCTGGCACTCGCTGTCTGTCTGCCCCGCCACCCCCCCCCACCCGGTGCAGGGACAGACACTGGCTCTCGATTTGCTTCTGTCCCTGTGCTCACCTGCCTCTCTCCACCTGGACAGCAGACCTCGCTGTGTCTTGTGCCGTTTCCACCTCACACTTGGCACGACAGGGATACAGATGCCAAGTTCAAGGAGAAAGGGGAGGAAAGAGAAACTGGAGGAAAGGAATGGAGAGGAGACAGGGGAGGGAAGTTGGGGGAGAGGAAGGGAGGCTGAGGAGGTTAAGAGGGAGAGGACACAGGCACGAGGGGACTTGCCCATCACACGGAGTAATCTGAATTCTCTGGGGAACCCGTTTAAATGACAGTCCTCTGCTCCTAGAGTTCAGGTGTCAGGGCACCTGCTGGAGCCACTGCTGGGACAAAGGGGGCCTAGAGCCACTGTGACAGCTTCGCTCCTGATGACACACGCCCACGGAAGGCGTTTAAATTGCCTGTATCCATGCTCCAGAGAATGGGAAGAGCTTACGAACTTATACACCTCAGAGACCGAAGAGAATTGCAATGTATATTATCATTTAATAGAACTGTAAAAATATATCAGATCGTCAACAGATTTTTGCCAGCCAATTTTCTCCTTGACAAGTACCAATTTTGTTCCATGTGCCATATTTTTACTAATTCTAGGTATCGAGATCAGTAACTCCCCCAAATGAGTAGATATTTGCAGAACGTTTTTTTTTAATGAGAAATTCAAATCCACAACGTTGACCTAAAAACTAATTTCTAATCTCCAAATAGCAGATGATAGTCTGACTGTATCTATTCACACATACAAATTGAGGGGTTTTTTTTCATGTAAAATGACCTGTGTTCTCATTATGACTATAATTTCCTATTTTTGCTAATATATACAATTGTCTAGGTAGTTGGTTGAGAGACAGATGATAGTTATGTGTGTATAGAGCGCATATTATAGTTTTGAAAAGGACTTTCACACATATCATTTCATTTGATTCTCATTAAAACTGAGACAGACCCGAAAGACCTCATGATGCCCACGGTATAATTGGGACACGGTCATACGCTGGTGTGAAATGACTTGCCACAGATCACAGGGAGGGAGGATGACAAGGAAGAAAGAAGAGGGGGAAGGCAAGAGCAATGAGAAGCCAGAGAAAATGAATATGTTAGAAGTTTTATCCTCATTTTGCTAATTTCCTCACTGGCGATATGCTTAAAATTCCGGTAAGCTGCTACCTTGGAAACTGCTGGTCCCAGAGTCACAGTCTCGAGGATGAAAGGTAGCCTTCCTTTCAATGTGGCTTAATTAAATCAAATTCCTCATTAAAACAGATACAGTATGAAAGTACGCATGTGCTGAACTTTTCAAAACTTGTATCTTCAGTTTGTTTATGTAACGCCGGGAACTTTAGTTCCTTCTTTTCGGGGGAAGAGGTGACAAGGAAGTCATTCCGTAGCCCATTTACTTGTCCCTCCTCATTTTTACATTATGTCCACTTATGAGACCACTTTTGTAAACTCTTAAGAAAACATACGGATTTTGGATGAAAGTTGTATTTATTTCCCCTGATATATATGTATATGCATGTGTGTATGCGTGACATTTTACATATGGCTTATTTAGGTCAAGTAAGTCTTATTCTTATTTACATTGTTTGAATTGGTTTATGATACCTATAAAAGTATCCAACTTGCTTATATTTGTAGTACTTTTACACAAGCAAGAGAACGACTGAGTATAGTTAAACCCAGAGTTGGAAGAAAGAGAGAAAGGAAAAGAGGGAGAGTGGGAAGAGGAGAGATCTCGATGCTATAGAATGTCACCAGCTGGTTTTATTTTGATAAAGCAGGTTGCACTCCCAGGAAGGAGCTGGCTGCCTTATATTATCATCGGTGTGTTACAAATTGTTATTGGCCACTGACCTAGAGCCATCTGCTTTGCAAGATTAAACTATTCTGTGCTCACCTGGGTAAAATCTGGACTTCTTGCCTCTGGTAAGATGATCTTGATGCAGATTTAAGAAACTTATTGGGCTACTGATCTCTGGAGAATGCAAAATCATCTCTAAGCACCAGAAATTCTTCTTATTTTCTTCAACACTTTAAAAATAGCATCTATTCCAAGATGCTTAGGGATATTTTTTCTTTTTTTTTTAAGTGTATCAATTTAAGGTCACATCACTGAATTTGTGCCTTTTCTTTGGCCTGACAGGGACTTTTAATTCTATTAAATTATCTTAGATAATTAAAATCATTGACTTTTTTCTAAAGCATCTTGAATGCTAACATTCTCTTTTCTTACTGAGAAATGCCTGCATTGTAATTCCTGCTTCTATAAATCAAGACTGTTCTGAAATAAGTAAGCCAGAACTTTAAAGAACACCCCATATGAGGTTATTTACTATGGAACGTGATTTTGTACATTTTTCACATATCTACCCTTAGGGGTTAACTGTCCCTTTGTTTTGACTTCATCCCTTTTTTCAAGTAGTAATTATTGGTATGGAAAACAGGTGCAATTGTCTAAGTCACATTATATATGGTGAGTGGAAGCTATAATTTAGGACGAAGCAATGCCTCTCTGTTCAAAATACAGAGAAATGCTTTGCACAGGATATTTAAGATTATCCAGGATTTCCCTGGTTGGGGCTGCGAATTTTTCCTGCCTTGCCTGCAAGGGAGATATACTGAGAAGACTAAAGTTATCACCTAGACCCAGAACATCCAGACATCTCAGGAATATGCTTTTCCCATTTTTGTTTGAATGTCTTTGATAATGAGCTCTCTATATTTTAAGACCATCCTTTCATTTTCTTCAAATTTTTAGAGCCCACATTTGTATTAAAATATGAGGCATTTCTTTGTGTCCTCTTCAATTTCTTTCCTAAGTGTTCTAGAGTTTTCTGAGTATAGATCTTTTACCTCTTTAGTTAGGCTTATTCCTTGGCATCTTACTGTTTTTGGTGCAATTGCAAATGGGAACAGTATGGAGGTTCCTCAAGAAACTAAAAATAGAACTACCCTAAGATCTGGCAATTGCACTATTAGGTACTTAGTCAAAGGATACAAAAATACAGATTCAAACACCCGAATGTTTATAGCAGCATTATCAACAATAGCCAAATTATGGAGAAAGCCCAAATGTCCGTCAACTGATGAATGGATAAAGAAGATGTGGTGTATGTGTGTACGTGTGTTTATGTACACACACACACACACACACACACACACTGAAAAGATTTCACTCTTTTTGATGGCTGGGTAATATATATGGAACCATCAAAAAGAATGAAATCTTGTTATTTGCTATGACGTGGATGGAGCTAGAATATATTATGCTAAGTGAAATAAATCAATCAGAGAAAGACAAATATCATATGATTTCACTGACATGTGGAATGTAAGAAAAAAAAACAGATGAATATATGGGAAGGAGAAGGCAAGAAGAGAGAGAAACAAATCACAAGAGACTCTTAATGATAGAGAACAAACTATGGGTTGACGGAGAGACATGGGTGGGGGTGGGCTACATGGGTAATGGGTATTAAGGAGGGCACTTGTGATGAGCCTTGGCTGTTGTATGCAAGGAATGAATCAACTGAATTCTACTTCTGAAACCAATATTGTGCTGTATGTTAACTAAAATTTAAATTTAAATAAATTAAAAAATATATAAAGCTAATGAAGCATTCCCTCACATAATCTGACCCCACCCCCTGGTCCAAGGATACAGAGATAGATGTAATGATTTCCTACATGAAAGGTACGACATGCTCTCCATCCATTTCTAGGGTAAACTTTCCCAGGACAAACTTTTCACATTGCTCTTTTTAGACTTTAACCATTCGAGCTGATTTTCTCTGCATAGACTCCAGATATATACCTCCTCCAAATGAATACACTACCCTAAATGTGAACTCATCCACTTAGGATATTAGATACTAGGTTTCAGTATTGATTGCCCATCTGCACTTATGATGGTGACACTGGTCTCAGGTTGTTAAGCACTAATCAACTAATACCCACGAATTATTCCAAATGCTCCGTTATCAAGACGGGTCTTGACTTTCTGAACTTGTGTGTAACGTTAATATTTTTAATCGGCCAACAACGCTTAAAATCCTCCCTAATAAAGTCTCCCCTGTTATTCTTAACCCCAGATATCAGCCTGCCAAGACCTTTAAAATGTTGATCCAAATCATCTAAAGGATTCATTTTCATAACCCAGCCCTCGTCTTCTAGGTATACACCATACCTACATATGCAGATATGCATCCCAGGACTTAACGGAGTAGCCTCATTCGTGATATACTCAAACTCCAAATGCAAACCCGCAAGCCCAGCGACAGTAGAATGGACAAACACATTCTGGCAGACTCAGAAGAAGAAACATCCAGCAATGAAACTGAATAACCTATATCCCATGCCACAAATATTCAGCGATTCCATTCACACAAAGTTCACGATCTGTCGGAACAAAACTCCATCCCTGAGTGTTCAGAGATGCAAAGATAACAACGCTCTACAGTAAAGCAAAAGAAACAAATACTACAAAAGTAAAGACAGTGACTAGTGGAGTTGCCTACGGTGGTTTCTTTCAGGATACATGTGTTTACCTTATAATTCGTTAAAGTGAGTGTTTATGTCATATGCATTATTTCTCTATTGAGTGTCATGTTGTCAATAAAAAAGGCTAAAATTAAATTAAGGGAATTAATTAGAATGACTGGCCTTCTACAACCTACAAAACTCTAAATCAAAAGTAGTTTGCATGGGGGAGTGTGTCAGGCACGATCTGACTACTGTGTTTGCACGTTTCTCTTCTCGTTCACTTTCTACCATATCTCGTGGTAGTTTTCTTCAGAGGCCATTTTCTGTTGTGACAGGAACACGTCTGCAGCAGGACAATGTAAAAGAGAGAGGGGGGGAGGGATGGATAGATAGACAGACAGACAGATATATAGATAGACAGATGGGTAGATGGATACAGACTCAATAATGGAAGAAAAGTCCTGACCACATTTGACTGGATCAGTTCTTAACCCTGAAAAATCACCACAGCAATAGAATACTAGGAGGCTGATAAACCTAAGCTAAATCAGGATCCACTTCCAAAGTCTGATTTGGTTCAATTTCACCCAAACCATTTGGGTGCTAAGCAATGGGGAAAACAGTAAAATGAATGGCGATTGATACACATTCACATGCACACCACATACATAATAATGCTTAATCATACACATCCATACGTACAGACACTGTTATGAAGGGATATACACCAAGGTGTGAAAAGTATATTCCCACAGAGTAGTGGGAATGTGAACTGTTTCACTTCCTCTTTTGGTTTATATGTACTTTGCAACGTTTCTATGACAATCAATAGCCCATGTCTAGTTTGTGTGTGAGTGCAACTTCCACTCGTGAAGTCCCTTCAGGTTGTTCATGTATCTTACTGGTCTTGAAGATCACCTGGGATCCCATTTCAGTCTTCGTTCCTCAATGATTGGGCCTTGATCAATCCTCTACTTATATTTCTTCCTATCATTGTCACACCTCTCTGCCTAGTCTTTCAACTACGTCTCATTAAAGTTGACCTTTGATTGCCCAAGACTGACACTTCTCAATGAAATACTTTTCCCTAAAGGTAACTTGGCTCAATTAACCTCTCTCACCTCACTCAGAGTCTCCTATCCACAGAGGTGGGTCACGGCCGATCAAGGCCATGATGCCTTCTGTCAAATCCAAAAAAGGTGGCAGAATTCCTTGTTAAAATCAAACTAACCTCCAGCCTATGGAGTGGCATCAGCAAGATGGTGGAATGAGAATCCCTGTCTCTGGTTCTCCCACAGATACACTGACTTGACAAAAATAATAAATAGACAGAAATGCCCCAAAGTAGTTACTGTAGCCCAGGCAGGCCCAATGCCAAGAATAGCTGCATTGAAATAAGTAAGAAAAGCCTTTGCTCTCTACCCACACTTGCCCTGCCCCCAAGCTGGCACAGCCCCTCATGACTGGGAGAAAATTCCCAACCCATACCTATTACCTCAGGAAGGAAAAAAGAAAGGAACATGCACGCAGCATTCCAGCTTTGGAGGAGGCTGCATGGGGTACAAGTTTCTGTCTAGTTTCTGGGGCGTCGACAGAATCAGCACGCTCTGGGTGCCTGGGCGCCACTGAGAATGGAGGAGAGCTCAGTGACTTCATCCAGCACCAGAGAGCCTACTGCACCGCAGACACCAGAGGGAGGGACAGGTCACAAACCCCTGAGAAAGAAACTGGTAACCCTCCTAACTGGAGATCACACAGAGAAGATGTACCCCCACAAAAGACTCCCAGAGTCTCTAGCTAGGTTGATTGGTAAAGGTTTGCCCCTGTACATAGCCAGACTATGAAGAGAAGGAGAGGTGGCTGTTTTTTCATAATCCCAACTCAGGACGGAAAGAAGGGAGGGAGGGAAGAAAGAAGGAAGGGGAAAAATAAAAACATGACACAATCAAAGGAAAACTAAGTCTACAAAATCAATCTTAAAGAAATGAAAATCAATGAAATATCTGACAACAAATTCAGAATAGTCCTATTAAATAAGACATTAAAAGGAAATCAATACACTTATATGGGATTCCTAGAAGAAAGACAAAGAAAAAAAAGAATTTCTTTGAAGAAATACTGGCTAAAAATGTTCCATGGCTAAGGAAGGAAATGGACATCATATTTAAAAAGCTCAGTATATTCCTAGTAGGATGAACCCAAAAGACCCACATTGAGACACAGGATCAAACTGTCAAAAGTCAAAGACGAAAAGAGAATCCTGAAAATAGCAAAAGAAAAGTGACTCATCATGTACTAGGGAGCTCTCATGTTATCAGCAGATTTCCCCAGATAAGTCTTTCAGGTCTGAAAGGAACAGGATAATACATTCAAAGTACTAAAAGAAAAAAAAGAAAACTTACCAATTAAGAATATACCCGGGCTCAGTCAGTTAAGCATCTGACTCTTGATTTCATCTCACATCATGATCTCAAGGTTTGTGAGATCGAGCCCTGCATGGGGCTCTGCACTGATGTCGTGGAGCCTGCTTGGGATTCTCTTTCCTGCTCTCTCTGCCTCTAACCCGTTCAAAATAAATTTAAAAAAAAAAATTTTTAAAGAATATACCCAACTAAACTATCCTTCAAATACGGAAGAGAAATAGACTTTCCCAGAGAAGCAGAAGCTGAAAGACATACTACCATGAGAACCGCATTACAAGAAATGCTACGGGAGTCTTTCAAACTGAAGTGAGAATGCTCACATGAAAAAGCAAGCATGCAAAAATATAAAACTCTCCGGTAAAAGGCAAGTATGTAGTCAAACACAGCATCCTATAATGGTGTAATGATGGTGCTTAAATCACTTTTAATTATCGTATAAAATTCAAAAGACCAAAACATAAGGACTAACTATAAAGTTATGTTAATGGAGATACAGTATAAAAATGTAATTTGTGACATCAAGAACATAAAATGAGAGTGTGTGTGTGTAATGAAGGAAAGGTTTTCTATAAAGTTGTTATCAGCTTGAAATAGATCTTTATATGATTTGTTTTAATCCCCATACAGTCCACATGCAGTGTTATGTTAGTTCAGCCAGTGCTCATCACACGTGTGCCCCTTAATCCCCATCCTCTAATTCCACCGTCCCCCCTGCTCACCTGCTCTCTCGTAACTATCAGCGTGTTCTCTGTAGTTAAGAGTCTGTTTCTTGGTTTGCCTTTTTCTCTCTCTAATTTTTTAAGTTTATTTATTTATTGAGAGAGAGAAAGAGAGAGCGAGAGAGCAAGCAAGGGGCAGAGAGAGAATCCCAAGCAGGCTCTGCACTGTCAGCACAGATCCCAATGCAGGGCTCGAGCCCACAAACCATGAGACTGTGACCTGAGCCAAAATCAAAAGTCAGATGCTTAACCAACTGAGTCACCCAGACACCTCCCTCTCTCTTTTTTCCATTGCTCATTTGTTTTGTTTCTTAATTTCCACATTTGAGTGAAATCATATGGTATTTCTCTTCCTTTGATTAACTTGTTTTGCTTAGCACTGTACTCTCTGGCTCCATTCATGTCCTTGCAAAGGGCAAAATTTCATTCTTTTTATGGCTGGATAATATTCTACCTCTTCTTTATCCATTCTTCTATTAATGGGCACTTGGGCTGCTTCCATATTTAGCTCTTGTAAAGAATGTCGCAATAAACATAGGGGTGAATGCATCCCTTTGAATTGGGGTTTTGTTTTTGGGGCGGTGGGGGTAAATACTTTTTCTGTTGTTGTTGATTTCTAGTTTCCTAGCATTGTGGTCAGAAAAGATGCATATGACTTCAATCTTTTTTTAATTTGTTGAGGCTTGTTTTGTGGCCTAATATGTGATTTACTCTGGGGAATGTTCCATGTGCATTTGAAAAACAATGTGTATTCTGCTATTTTAGGATGGAATGTCCGGAATATATCTGTTAAATCCATCTGGTCCAGCGTGTCATTCAAAGCCACTCTTTCCTTGTTGATTTTCTGTTTGGATGGTCTTTTCCACTGATGTACTTGATTTGTTCAAGTCTCCTACTATTGTTGTATTACTATCAAATCAGTTCCTTAATATCTGTTATTAATTGTTTTATGTATTTGGGTGTTCCCATGTTGGATACAAAAATATTTACAATTGTTATTTCTTGTTGGATTGGCCCCTTTATTACTATATAGTGCCCATCTTTGTCTCTTGTGCTGTCTTTGTTTTAAAGTCTGTTTTATCTGATACAAGTATTGCTACTTTTTTTGATATCCATCTGCATGATAAATGTTTCTCCATCCCCTCACTTTCAATCTGGAGATGTGTTTAGGTCTGAAATTAGTCTCTTGTAGGCAGCATATGGATAGGTCTTATTTTTTTTTATCCACACTGTCACCCCATGTCTTTTGATTGGAGCACTTAGTCCATTTACATTCAAAGTAACTACTGGTAGATATGCATTGCCATTTTGTTACTTGTTTTGTGGTTGTTTGTGTACTTTTCCTCTGATCCTTTCTTCTCTTATTATCTTTCATGGTTTGCTGGTTTTCTTAAGTGATATACTTGGATTCCTTTCTCTTTATTCTTTGCATATTAGCGGCTTTTGATTTTTGATTAGTGGCCTTTTTTTTTTTTACCATTAGGATTGTGTATGACATCTTCTATAGCTGTCTATATTAAGTGGAGAGTCACTTAAGTTCAAACACATTCTTTACTCCTCTCTCCCCAACATTTTAGGTATATGGTATTATACTTTATACCCTTTTATCTTGTGAATCCTGTAACTGTTTTTTATGGAAATACTTATTTTTAATGCTTTTGTGTTTTCTAGTTTTCATACTCTCACTTATAGTCTTTCCTTTCCACTCAGAGTCTCCTTTAATACTTCTTATAGGGCTGGTTTAGTGGTCATGAACTCCCTTAGTTTTTGTTTGTCTGGGAAACTCCTTATTTCTCCTTTTTTTTAAGACTTTATTTTTAAGTAACTGCTACACTCAATGTGGGGCTCAAACTCACAACCCCAAAATCAAGAGTCATATTTTCTACCAACTAAACCAGTCAGGTGCCCCTTATCTCTCCTTCTATTCTGAATGACAGCTAACTAGAGTATTCTTGGCTGCAGATGTTTCCCTTTCACACCTTGAATATATCATGCTACTCCCTTCTGTCCTGCAAAGTTTCTGCTGAAAAATCCACTGAGAGCCTTATGGGGATTCTCTGGTATGCAACTGCCTTCTTTTCTCTTGCTGCTTTAATTTTTTTTTTTTATTTATCACTACTCTTTTACCATTTTTATTTCTATGTGTCTTTATGGGAAACTCCATGGGTTGACTTTTGAGAGACAGACAGACAATGCACATGGGGGAGGGGCAGAGGGAGAGGAGAAGAGAGAATCTTAAGCAGGCTCCATGCCCAACTTGGAGCCCAATAAGGGGCTCAATCTCAAGACTGTGAGATCATGATCTGAGCTAAAATGAAGAGTCAGGCACTTAATCAACTGAGCCACCCAGGCACCCACTGCTTGGCTTGATTTTTAAGGGATCTCTGTGCCTCCTGGATCTGGATATCTATGTCTTTCTCTGGATTAAGGAAGCTTTCAGCTATTATTTATTCAAATAAATTTTCTGCCCCATTTTCTCTCTCTTATCCTTCTGGGATCCCTCTAATGCAAATGTGATTACACTTGATGAAGTCATGGAGTTCCCTAAGTCTATTCTCATTTTGCATAATTCTTTTTCCTCTCATTTGTTCAGCTTGATTACCTTCCATTATTCTGACTTCTAGTTCATTACTTTGTTCCTCTGCTTCTTACAGCCTCCTATTTATTCCATCAACTGTATTTTTAATTTCATTTATTGTGTTCTTCATCTCTGATTGGTTCTTTTTTATATAACTATAAGACATTTTATGTAATCCCCATGGAAACCACAAAGAAAAAAAACAACAGAAGATCTATAAAAGAAAATAAGGAAGCTAAGTATGTCACTACAAAAGATCAACAAAACATACAGGAAGGCAGCAAGGAAGGAAAAGGAGAACAAACTAACTATAAGATAAACAGGGAACAATGAACAAAATGTCAATAATAAGTCTTTCCCTGCCAATAATTACTTAATATTTAAATGGTCTAAACTCTCCAAACAAAAAACATAAAGTAACTGAACGGACTTAAAAAAAAAAAAAAAAGGGACTCACTTAGATGGAAGGACACACATAGGCTGAAAGTGAAAAGCTAGGAAAAGATATTCCCTCTAAATAGTCACCAAAAGAGAGCAGAGAGAGATAGATTTACAGCAGATAAAATACATGTGAAGTCAAACACTGTCAAAAAAAAGACGAAGAAGACATTATATGATAACAAAAGGGTCAATTCACCAGGAATATACAAAAATTATACATATATGTAAACCTCACATCAGAGCACCCAAATACTTGAAAAAAGGACCATAATTTAAAGCAGACATAGATCAATACACAAAAGCGGCAGGAGATTTCAATACCTCATGTGATGGGTCATTGTATATGTTCATCTGGGGGGGGCCATGGGGTTCCCAGATTAAACATGGTTTCTAGTTCTGTCTGTGACAGTGTTTCCAGATAAGATTAGAATTTTAACTGATGGACCCAGAAAGCAGATGGCCCTACCCAGTGCGGTTGGGCATTTTCCAATCCATTGAGGTCCTGAAGAAAACGAAAGGCAGAAGACAGAGGAATCTGTCCCTTTATCCACGCCTCACTGAGCTGAAACATCTCATTTCGTCTCCTGCCCTTGGAGTAGGATTTACACCATCAGTCCTCCTGGTTCTTGGGCTACAGGATGCAGAATGAATTACATCACGAGCTTTCTTTCCTAGGCCCTTGGTTTGCAGAAAGCATCCCATGGGACTTCTCAGCCTCTATAATCACATGATCCAATTCCTGACAAAAAAATGTCCTTCTCTTTCCTTAACCCTGACAACACACCTCATTTTCAGTAATGACTCAAACAGCCAGACAGAAGATCAATAATAAGCAAAGAGAGGACTCGAACACTACTGACCAATTCGTCCTAGCAGACATCCACAGAACACTCCACCCAACAACACACACTGTTCTCCAAGGGCACGAGGAACGTTCTCCACGGTAGATGACGTATTAGGACGTATTAGGCCATAAAACAAGTCTTAAAAATTTAAGGATATTGAAAACAATCAAGAATATTGGTAGGCAATCATACCAGGTATCTTTTTTGACCACAACAGAATGAAACTAAATGTCAGGAGCAGGAGGATAAACTGGAGTGTTTGTAGCTATGTGGAAAAAACACACTCCTAAAATACAATGAGTCTAAGAAAACACCACAAAGGCAATTAGAAAATATCTTGAGACAAATAAAAATGAGAACACAATGCGGCAAATCTATGGGACACAGGAAATCAGTAGCAAGAAGGAAGTTTAGAACAGTAAACGCTGACATTCAAAAAGAAGATCTGAAATTAATAACCTAACTTTACACATGAAGGAACTAGAAAAGAAACTGAGTCCAAAATTAGAAGGAAATAATAAAGATTGGATCAGAAATAAATAAAATGGAGCATTGAAAAAATACAACAAATGAAACTAAGAGGTGGGCTTTGAAAAGATCAACAAAACTGAGAAACCCTTAGCTAGACTAAAAGAAAAATTAGAAGACTCAAATGAATCAGAAATGAAGAAGAGATATGACAACTGAGGTCAAAGAAATAAAAAGGTTTATAAGAGAATAGTATGAACAACTGTATGCCAATATTGGATAACCTAGTAGAAATGGATACATTCCTAAAATATACCAAATATACCAAAAACAGAAAAATATACCAAAAATACATTAAAAATCTGAGCTGAACTATACCCAGTAAGGAGATCTAATTAGTAATCATAACCTCCCAAAAAGAAAGGCCCAGAACCAGTCACTGGAGAATTCTATCAAACATTTAAAGAAGAATTAATACTAATCCTTCTCAAATTCTTCCAAGAAGTTGTAGAAGAAATACTTCCAGTCTAATTTTATGATGCTAGTATTACCGTGATACCAAGCCAAAGATACTACATGAAAAGAAAACTACAGACCAATATCCATGGTAAATATTGATGAAAAATCCTCAACAAAATACTAGCAAAGTAAATTCAAAGCACATTAAAATCAATATATACCATGACCAAGTGGGATTTACTCCTGAAGCAGGAAAATTTCAGTATTTCAAAATCTATTAATATAATGCTCCCATTAATAGAACAAAGGGCCAGGGGTGCCTGGGTGGCTCAGACGGTTAAGTCTCTGACTTTGGCTCAGGTCATGATCTCATGGTCCGTGAGTTCAAGCCCCACATCAGGCTCTGTGCTGACAGCTCAGAGCCTGGAGCCTGCTTCAATTCTGAGTTTCTGTCTCTCTCTGCCCCTCTCCTGCTCATGCTCTCTCTCTCAAAAATAAACAAACATTAAAAAGAAAAACAAATTTAATAGAACAAAAGGCAAAATTCCCGTGATCATCTCAAATGACACAGAAAAAGCATCTGACAAAATTCAACACAATATCCTTTAATAATAAAAATGCTCAACAGAGTAGGAATATTTTTTTAAATGGCCATATATGAAACGCCTACAGCTAACATCATACTCAATGGTGAAAAACTGAAAGCTTTTCCTCTAAGACCTGGAAGAAGGAAAGGACACCCATTCTTACCTCTCCTGTTCAACACCTTACTGGAAGTCCTAGCCAGAGCAATTAGACAAGAAAAAGAAATCAAAAACATCCAAACTGGAAAGGAAGAAGTAAAATTATCTCTGTTCACAGACAACATGGTCTTATATGTAGAAAATCCTAAGGATTCCACCAGAATAACTAGTAGAACAAATAAACAAAGTCAGCAAGTTTTCAGGATGCAAAATCAACACACAAAAATCAGTTGCATTTCTATACACTACTAATGACAAATTTTTTTGAATGAACAGTTTTAAAAGAAAATTAAGAAAACAATCCCACTTACAATAGCATCAAAAAAATAAAATACTCAAGAATGAACTTAACCAAAGGAGTGAAAGACTTGTATTCTGAAAACTACAAAGTATTGTTGAAAAAAATTTAAAAAGACATAAATAAATAGAAAGACAACCCACGTCAATGGGTTGGAAGACTTAATATTATAAAATGCCCACACTTCCCAAAGTGATCTATAGATGTAATGCGACCTCTATCAAAATCTCAATGGCATTTTTTGCACAAATAAAAAAGACTATCCTAAAATTCATGGAATGCCAAAGGATCCCATAGATTTGAAACAGTCCTGACAAAGAACAAACTGGAAGTCTCACACTTCCTGATTTCAGAACATATCACACAAAGCTATAATGATCAAAACAGTACAGTGCTGGCCCAAAGACAGATGTATAGGCCAATGGAACAGAATACAGAGCTCAGAAATAAATCCTCATGACCACGGCCAAATGATCTTCCGTGAGGGTGCCCAGACTATGTAAGAGGAGAGGCATAGTCTCTTGAGCAAAGATGCAGGGAAAACTGAATGCCCACATGCAAAAGAATGAAGTTGGATCCTTACTTTCTACCATAGACAAAAACCAACTCAAAATAGATTAAAGACCTAAACATAAGCCTTGAAACTATAAAGCCCCCAGAAGAAAACAGAGGAGATAAGCTTCATGGCATTGGATTTGGCAGTGATATCTTGGCTATAACACCAAAAACACAGACAACAAAAAGCAAAAATAAACAAATGAGACTACAGCAAACCTTAAGATGTCTGTACAGCGAAGGAAAAATCATCAGGGTGAAAAGGCAATCTAGAGAATAAGAGAAAATATTTGCAAACCATATATATGGTAAGGAGTTAATATCCAAAATATTTAAATAACTCCTACAACTGAACAAGAAAAACAACCTTATTTATAATGAGCAAAGAACATTTCTCCAAAGATAATATACAAATGACCAACAAGCAAATGGAAAGATGCTCAATATCATTAATGCAAACCAAAACCACAAAGAGATATCACTGCACCACTGTTATGATGGCCACTATCAAGAAAACTTTCAAAAACTAGCAAGCTTTGGCAAGGATGTGGAGAAACTGGGACGCTTATGAACTGTTGGTGGGAATGGAAAATGGCACAGCACTGGACAACAGTATGGAGAGGCTCAAAAAAATTATACATTTAATGGAATACTATTCAGCCATAAAAAGGAAGAAAACCCTGCCACCTGTGACAAATGGATGAACCCTGAGGTCGTTAGGCTAAAGTGAGACAAGTCAGACAGAGGAAGACAAATACTGCATGATCTCACTTATAGGTTAAAATAAAATTTTAAAACAAAGAACCTTGTAGAAACAGAGAACAAATGGATGGTTTTCGGGGGTGGGCAGTGGGAGCTGGGAAGTGTGGGGAGATGACTGGTGGTGAGCAAAGGTCAACTTCCAATTATAAAAGGAATAAGTTCTGGGCCGCCTGGGGGGCTCGGTCGGTTCAGCGTCTGACTTCGGCTCGGGTCATGATCTCACGCTTTGTGGGTTCAAGCCTGGCTCTGTGCTGACAGCTCCGAGCCTGGAGCCTGCTTCCGATTCTGTGTCTCCCTTGCTCTCTGCCCCTTCCCCACTCTCTCTCTCTCTCTCTCTCTCTCTCTCTCTCTCAAAAATAAATAAACATTTAAAAAATTGTAAAATGAGTAAGTTCTGTGATGTAACGTATAACATGGTGACTATGGTTAACCATATTATATTCTCTATAAGTAACAAGTAGAAACCATAATATATAAGCGAGAGGTAGACTTTTAAAGTGCTTATCACACGGGTACATGCAAAATTATAACTATGTAAGGTGATGGATGTGTTAACTATATTGTAATCATTTTGCAATATATACCCGTATAAAGTCTCTTCGTTGTGCACCTTAAATTTACAGTTGTATGTCAATTACATCTCAATAAAGCTGGAGGAAATGAAAAACGGGATTATCATATGATTCAGTAATCCCACCTCAAGATATATGTCAAAAAAGGGCTGAAAGCAAGATGTCGAAGAGATATTTTCACACCCATATTCATCACAGCATTATTCACAGTTGCTGAAAAGAGAAAGAAAGCGAACTGTCCGTCGATGGATGAATGGATAAACAAAAGGCGGTGCGTACATACAATGGAACATTGTTCCACCTTAAGAGAAAAAGGAAGTCCTGTCCTACGCTACAAAACGGACACTACGCCAAGTGGAAAAGGCAAAACAGGAAAGATAAGTAAATACGGCATGATTCTGTTTATATGAGGAATCTAAAGCAGTCAAACTCACAGACGGAAAGTGGGGAGTGGGTGCGGGGGCTGTCGGCAGGGGAGGGAACCTGGAAGGTGTTGTTCAGGGGAGTCTAAGACTTCAGCTGTGCAAAGGGAAGAACTTCTAGAGACCTGCACGCTTCCAAATTATTACGATGGTAAACCTTCTGTTAGCTGTGCTTTCCCACAATGGGGAAAAAAAAACTGACCCCACATAAAGAAAGAAACAATCAAACTAAACTCTATCATAAATTCTTATAAATAGGAACCTCAGAAATTATTTCACCTAATTTTATACATGGGCTAAATGCGGTAATAATTGTAATTTGCTTTTCCACTAAGCAGTCAGGTTAGTTTGTAATGACTTACTCTTGTGAACTATTCTGGTTCCTTGTGTTTCGGTAATGGCTTGAAAAGTATTTGCGACCAGGGTGTGTCCCGAAAACATACAATGTATTGCTTGGGATGGACACTTCTATACCACTTTATAGTCTCCACGAGGCTTTACGAAGCTCGGGACATCTGACCTGCCCAGTTCTCGGGGATTCCTGTCATTCTCCATCATGTCCCGGGGTTACCGAGAGCCCCCCAGTCATACCTGACATTCTTTCAGTAACCTGGCACGCGACTCACCTGAGCCTCACCTGAGTTCATTTAAAAGAAATACACAGGGGCACCTGGGGGGGGGGGGGCTCAGTCAATTAAGCGTCCGACTTTGGCTCAGGTCATGATCTCACAGTTCGTGAGTTCGAGCCCTGAGTCAGGCTCTGTGCTGACAGCTCAGAGCCTGGAGCCTGCTTCCGATTCTGTGTCTCCTTCTCTCTCTGCCCCTCCCGTTTTCTCTCTCTCTCTCTCTCTCTCTCTCTCTCTCTCTCTCTCTCTCTCTCAAAATTACATAAACATTTAAACACAATTTTTCAATAAGTGAAATACATACCTGACTTTTCGTTTTAATTTCCTCACCTATCTTGGGCTTTAATCCAAGGTTCTGATTTGTTTTCCTTGCTTAAGCTCATTGTCTTTGATGAGGGAGATGGAGACCACAATTACAATGAGGAGATGCATCTTTCCGTGACTTTTACTTTCTCCATCATCAGTCGCTACCAGAGGGTGACCATGGCCTTGCTCTTCTTGGTCTATACGTTGCACACATAAGCCTGTTTATTGTCTCTAGCGTTTTCATTTTCACGCCTGCACGCATGATGAGAGTTAGCCCTGACATTCTTCCTATGGGTTCACGTTACTTTTTCAACTTGCTTGGACATTTGCTCCCTCTCCACCTCGTATGCATGTCCTCGCTAAATGTCACCTCACAGGCGGACCCCAGAGAGTGATGTGCCATTTCTACGCGACTTCTTTTGCTTCCCCGTCGTGACGGTATGTGACCGCAGAGCCAGGAGGCTGCTTTGCGTCTCCCATGCCATCAATGCCACACCTGCTTTCCAGTCTCTGTCCCCTGGGCTCTTTCCTCCCAGCATCTCAAATCCCACTCTCCTACGATCGACCACGCACCAGAATATCTCAACATAGTGCGCGATAAGACAGTGTGATCATTTTCCTCCAACGGCTCACCGTGCTCATGTTACCACCAAGCAGGTGCGAGGCCATCAAGCACTTCCTCCCAGGGTACTGCTGCTCAGGAAGGGCTCTTAATAAGCACCCTGACTTGTTCAAGGAACCCGGACCTGCCCAGAACGAAACTCCGGCAGAAGACTTAGCGCTGCGACGTCTTCTCCAGGCGGATAACACCCCCTGATGCTTTCAGGCTCCATTTCACAGAGGAGGTCTAGAAAAGTCTTTCCACATATTCATGGTGCCAGAGAAGTGAGAAGCAGACCTGGGATTCCAACATATGCTTGTCTACCTCAAGTTCACCTCCTCACTGACCATTTACAGCGTACGGAGCATTCTTTACTTCACATGGATGCTGCACTGTACACTCTCCGTCCTGCACACTGAACTGTCCTGCACACTCACCGTGTCGCACACTTACACTGCACTGTAATTTCCTGCCTCGGTGCCTCTTTTGTCACCTATATTAGGAAAATTCTATTTATCATCCTTATGTGAATTCTCACGTATGCATAGCTTCAGCAAACTCCTTCCTGAGAAATAGCATGTCTTCATTCCACTCCAGAAAATGGTTATTTCTTTCTACACACCAGAAAATGAACACGGCGAGCTCAAACCTATATAAAATGCCTTTCGCAGTATTCCGTTCTACTAAATTCCTCTGCTTCCTATGCCAAAGTTCTTTTGTCTTGCTCTTGCAGTTAGTTTTAAATCACTGAAATGAATGTAAAGTTAATGACTCGCTGTCCCAAATCATAAAGATAAAAGGCATATTAATAGACTTTTTAAAAGAAGATTTGAGAGCTCATGGAATGATTTCTACCCAGGGACTCTCAAACCACGTATAACTGAGCTGCTTATAACCAAGAATCTAAATTAGAAAGAAAATGAGTACACCCAAAGAAGACTTTATCATTCTTAAAGGAATTATTTAATATTTCAAACGTGTTCATTAAAGGCATACGGTGCCACATGCCAGAGGCTTTAACCCACCAAGCTTATTTTTAAAGCACTAATTCTAGTCACTCCAGTGCAAAAGAAGGCATTCAACATTTCAGTTATAGAAAAAGAATATATTCGGATGCCTATTTTTATGCGTAATTCAATTTAGCTTATGAGAATCTGAACATTAAGCTCACCTTTACCCACACCTTCAATTGTATTTTTTGTAACCAAAAATCCCTCCGCAATTTTGGGGGACACACCCGACTTACTTTACTTACACCACTTAATAGTGACGCCGTGTATCGTGGGAACTGTGAGGGGGTAAAGGAGGATTAAACAACTTAAGAAACGAAGACAAGGTATCAAGCATGTGAATGAAATATGGGTTCTGCCTTCATGTTCTTTCCTCTTAAAATTCAGTAAATCTACAACTTATTTTTTTTATATATGTCATTTTGGGGGGGACGACGATTATTTACCAAAGTCAGTTTCCACATAAATTACACTGACCATGACCTTCAGGCCCCGCCGTTTCTCTGCATCAACTCAGCAGACATCTTCCAGAAGGGGCAAGACAGCAAGGATTTGAGGCTACGAGGGTCACGGGGTCCCCGCGGGTCACACATGCTCTGTTGTGCTTTAGAAATGTAAACGACACACGGAGCTTCCAGGCTGCTGCACAACGCAAAGCAGCAGCAGCAGGTCACTCCGGCCCCCAGCCTCCAGTGTGTTGCCACTGGCTGTAATCGGCTTTCTGTGCAGCACTTGTCAAAAAGGCCAAAAAAAAAAAAAAAAAGTTTTTCTCTTAAAAAGAAAGAACCCGGAATTTTGCCTGGTGACAAGAGCACAGGATTAATAACCAGACCTTTATGCAAGTCCTGATCTATCCTGAGGTAGCAGGTGTATCTGAATAAATTACTCAGTCTCTCTAGGCTTCTTTTCCTTATCTGTAACTTAAGCAGATCATTTTCAGGGGAGGGGGAAGGACCCAGCGGGACGGATGTGTGGGGTAGGGTCTGGCTGGGCTGGTGGCAGAGAGCAGAGCCACGGCGAACAGAGACGGACTCCACGTGGTTGCAGCACGGGGAGCGGTCAAGGCTGAAAGCTCCAAAGGGCGTCTCCAGGGCTCTGAGTCGCCTGCCTTTTGCAGTGATTCCTTCCCTTCAGATAACATCGACCAAGCTACACGCGAACACGGAGACGCACAAGGATGTACGGCGGGAAGTCAGGCGATCAAACAGAGCGGGCGGCGCGAAGGTCAAGCACAAGCCGTGCGTGCAGTACGAGGGGACATCTATGGGGGGAGGGCGTTCGGGAAAGGTGTTCTGGATCTGACTCCTACCGGGCAGAGTGAGAAGCAGGTTCGCGGCACACAGGAGAATGAGTAAGGTCTACACATCCGGAGATGCTAAATTTTGGGTGGGGAACGACACGCATCTCCGTGCTGTCCAAGGTAGCAGACGTGAGTCAGGAGCGTGGAGGGGCCGAAGGGCGGACAGGACAGGGTCATCAGGAACCACACGGGCGTGCAGACCAGCACGGGCCTGGTGCTGTGGGTAATGGGACATCACCGGAACCTTTTCAACAACAGATGTCCTGGCCAAACTGGCACTTCACATAAATCACTCTGGCACCCGTGACAGGATCTGAGGGGACGGCAGAGCCCAGCAAGCTGAATTAGGAACCGATCCCTCAGCCCCGCAAGGACATGAAGATTTGACCAAGCATGGCCAGGAAAGGTCAGAACAAAGAAGGCTCCTCCTCCCAGCAATGTTTGCAAGATCAACCTTGATGACCTGGTTATGGAGGGAAACCGGAAGCAGGGGAGGGGGGGTAGGGGCAGGAGGGAAGGTGGGTGAAGAGGTTGCTGTAGATGGGTTTCCCCTGCTGGCGCAGGGGAGGGAGGAGCAGGAATCACAGAGGTGACCCGGAGAGAGGAAGACACATCCCGAACTCCACGTGAAGGCACACAGGCGTGGGGCACCCCCAGGTAAGGGACCCTGGAGGCACATTCAGGCCTAAAAGCACCCAAAGAGTGAAGGTGCAGGTCTGGAGCTGGGGCTCAGCCACAGGCAAGCAGAGAATGTGACAGGGAGAGGGAGCAACAGGGCCCACGGAGAGAGCCAGCTCAAGGAGACACAAGGGAAGGAAGGAGACAAGGGAGCCAGGAGCCCTAAGGGGCGGGAGGTCTGCTGTCCAATGCTGCTCAGCGGGGGTATGAGAGTGGGGGTCCGTCTCTGCAGCAGGGTCTGAACAGAAGCCGCATTGCAAGGGGCTGAGCAACTCTAATGGAGGGGAGTGGCCTAGACAACCCACCCCAGCTTCCTCTACACCACAGACACAAGCGCACTGCAGGAATTATAAAGACCAGGTCATTTAAAATCCTTCTTTTTAACACAATCATACAGAATAAACTGCAATCCAGCCCAGACTGTAAGCCAGTGGAGGTGACGTTGCCACTTGAAATGCACCATCTATTAGAAAACAGCAACACTTGCTCTAGTGCACTTTTAGTTACAGTTGATAACGTGAATCTTAACTTCCTTAGACCCAATGGCCTAATTTACTGTCGGGTCTTCCCAGTGACTGAAATCAAACAGGAGAATAACCCAGTTTTCTGTGCACATGGCTATCTGTGTTGGGAAAGCCAGGCAATTCGAGCTGGTGGCAGGAGGCAAAATGTGAACTCCTGAGCCCTTTGCACAGAGGTTCCAAAATGCAGTGCTCACGGAAATCACTCAGGGCTGGCTGAAGAGACAGTCCTGTGTCCCACCCCAGACTCTCAGGGGCTCAGGAAATCCACTCTTACCAGGCTCCTCCAGGGGACCTAGATCAGGCAGGCCAGGAAGCACATACTTAGTCCCTGGAGGTGTGCGATCTTCTTTCCTAGGTCAAGGGTCTGTGTACTCGACTGGCTGCTCATTCTCAGGAAATATCACAACAAAAATGTTAATGCATTTGTATCACTTTCCATGGTCTAAAAATCGTCGGGACATTTCCCTGAAAAAAAAAAAGTGGCTGCTTCAAGAGGCCAGTGAGTACAAGTATCTGATTTTAGTCAATGCATCCATTCAATATTCTAGAAGCACAGCCTGAATCCAGAGTGAGGGTCACAGCCCAGGCTGGAGATTGCAAGAGCACGGTGAAAACAGACTTGAGACAAAACACAATGTGAGAATCACCCACCATAGGGAAGTTCTGGAAGAGCCCTGAAGTTTGCCTGGGTGTGGCTACAGAGGGAGAAGGAAGAGAATTCAGTGGTGGGAAACTGGGAATGTGGAATGAAGGACCATGTCCACCCGCACCTTCCAGGGGCGGCCCAGAGGATCGGGAGAGAGCCCGGATGGGAAAACAACTTAGAAATGGCCCCAGAGTTGCTTTGCAATGTCTAAGGTTAAAGACACTTGACTTTCTATAACTGCTTCCTCACCTCGAACCACGTTGGGTGAAAACCATCTTTTTTTTTTTTTTTTTTTTTACTACCTGGCTTTTTGTTTTTTAATCCACAAAGGTAAATCACATATGCATTTTTAAAGTAAATACGTAATTTTCCTTTAAAGGTCTCCTGTTCTCTTGACAGCCTCACCCTTTGCTCTGTAAAACTCTTCCCAGTACAGAGAATAGAACAGTGGAGAGGCCAGAAGACTTGGGGGAGAGAATCATATGAGAAACGGGTGAGGGGAAAAGAGATCAATCACTGCTATTAAAATGCACCATCACAGGACCTCATCAAGATAAAAAGCTTCTACACAGTGAAGGAAACAATCGGCGAAACTGAAAGGCAACCGACGGAACGGGAGAAGATGTTTGCAAACGACATATCAGATAAAGGGTTAGTATCCAAAATCTATAGAGAACTTATCAAACACCCAAAAAATAATCCAATGAAGAAATGGGCAAAAGACCTGAATAGACACTTTTCCAAAGAAGACAGCCAGATGGCTCATAGACACATGAAAAGATGCTCAACATCACTCATCATCAGGGAAATACAAATTAAAACCACACTGAGATACCATCTCACACCAGTGAGAATGGCTAAAATTAACAACTCAGGCAACAAGAGATGTTGGCGAGGATGCGGAGAAAGAGGATCTCTTTTGCACTGTTGGTGGGAATGCAAACTGGTGCAGCCACTCTGGAAAACAGTGTGCAGATTCCTCAAAAAGTTAAAATAGAACTACCCTATGACCCAGCAATTGCACTACTAGGTATTTATCCAAGGGATGCAGGTGTGCTGATTCGAAGGGGCACATGCACCCCAATGTTTATGACAGCACTGTCGACAATAGCCAAAGTATGGAAAGAGCCCAAATGTCCATCGACGGATGAATGGAGAAAGAAGATGTGATACACACACACACACACACACACAATGGAGTATTACTCTACAGTCAAAGAGAAGGAAATCTTGCCATTTGCAACAATGTGGACAGAACTAGAAGGTATTATGCTAAGCGAAATTAGTCAGAGAAAGGTAAATATCATATGACTTCACTCATATGTGGAATTTAAGATACAAAACAGATGAACATAAGGAAAGGGAAGCAAAAATAATATAAAAACAAGGAGGGGGACAAACACATAAGAGACTTTTAAATACAGGAACAGACAGAGTTGCTGGAGGGGCTGTGGGGGGGATGGGCCAAATGGGTGAGGGGCATTAAGGAATCTCCTGAAATCACTGTTGCACTATATGCTAACTAACTCGGATGCAAATTAACAAATAAATAAATAAATAAAATACACCATCTCCAGGAGGATTGCCCCACGTGCCTCTTTCTCAGGGGGAAAGGATCAAACCCCCTACCTTCTGGCCTGTCTGCAGCTCCTGTTTGGTAGAAAGACCAAGGCCCAGTAACCTTACCAAGACCTAGCTCTCTGACCTTGAACAAATGACCTAAGTCCTCTGGGTCCTGTGCTCTGGTGAGAAGATCCCTAAAAGGCAGGTCCATGTTTGAGGTGCTCAGCTCACCATGGGCCAAATATAAAGAGGTATCATTTGTAAACATCCTTGTTCCAGTGATATATACTTTCTCACTTATGTAAACGCTTGAACACATTCCACGGCCCTCGAGTTATGTACACGCGTATACATTAGGATCATTAGGATCGAATACGCAGTGTATGTACCGTGGTTTGACTCAACACATTTTATCTTCTGATTGCGTAAGGGGAAGGAAATGTTTCTTTTCTTAAAGAACGTGCGTGATCTGCAGTGGGCTCACATTTTCTGGGCATTCGCCTTTACCTGCAGGAGTACTGACTTATCCACAGATCACGTTAATGGCCTGAAGCTTGTTTTCTTAAAGCATCCTCAGATGGGGTGGGGGGGGATAAAGTATTCTTTCACATGCAAAATAAACTACTTTAGCTTTTTGAGTCTGCGCTGAACAAATTTCATTCCCCCAATTCTCAAAGGACACAGATAAACAGAAACATAGCATTATGCCCTCTAGATGAAATTTTATTGATTAAACTTCTTTCTCCTTTGGTAAGTAAACATCACACTGGATGATTTTTATAGCAAGTAACATATCCCTGGGGCACATTAACACTATCTGGAAAGCAATGCCATATACTCTGGTTTCCAAAAAGTCTGTCACACGTGAACCTCATATGCTCACACAGGTTGGCTACACGTGGCAAGGAGCCACAGCCGTTAGGTACGCTTTACACAGACGTGCGTAATTTCAATAAACTAAACAACTTCAAACAGACAAACTGGCATGTTCTGGGGGACCCTTAACCCACGGTTGCCAAATTACCTTCAAAGCCTTTTAAAATATCAAGGGAAAATTTTAATTCGTTCTGGCAGGCTCTGCAGTGACCCCGTAAAGAGGAAACCTGATGGCCCAAGTAGGTCTGCGGCTTCCCTGTCACCGGTCGTGTGGCTTTGGTTCCCGGAGCTCCTGGATGACACTGGGGTGTCCTGTTCTTACTCTTCGTTCTAAGTGAAAGTCCCCAGGAAATAGACGCGTGGATAGACCGCAGGGGGCCCCGAAGTACCCCCCAAGAGCCCAGGGCGAACTTGCGCGAGACCTTCTAATCTTCACCCGTACGGAGACCCCAAGCATTGCACCAAAGCCACGACTCAAACAGAACAGGCGCTTGGGCGCTGGGCAGGACGAAGACCGCCCTTTCTCCGGCCTCACGGCTCCAGGGTCCCTCTGGCCGGTTCACAACCGCTAAGTTTTACGCGTCCCGGCTCCGCAAAAGCCCATCCCTCCTCCTCCAATGCCTACAGTACGCTGCCAGGTGGCAAATGGTGCACACGCAATTTGAACGTATTGGCTCACCCCCCAAAAACCGAGATCTGAGCCGAGCGGGCAGCTCCGGCTTTGCAGTAATGACAGAGACAGAGACAGAGATGCACCCGGAGAACTTGATGAAAATCACCCCCATTCCCTGCCCGGGGCGTACCAGGCACCAGGTAAACCCAGCCCTCGCGCCCGGCTGGTGGGGTTTTGCCCGGCCTGGGAAGGCGGGCGGAGGCCAGGGGCGCGGGGGCCGTCAAGGGCCCCGGATGGGCACCGCCGCCGCCCCGCCGCTGGGCCCACGGTGCGGTGGCCGGGCCTCGCAGACAATGGGGCGGACACTGCCCGGCGGGGGTCGCGGTCAGGGGTCAGTGGGCTGAGCGGAAGAGGCGCCGGCCAGGGAGCCCTCCTCACCCCTACATCTTTGTTCTCTCAAGTAGTGGCCTCCTGTCATCCCCAAAGAGACAGAGAAGGCAGGCGGCCCCCTGGCGCCCCCCGGGGTGGGTCCCCAGGCGCCCGCGCCCCTGCCCGCCTTGTCCGCAGCAACGGCAGGCTGCGGGGTCCCTGCGAACTGCAGGTTTCGCCTCCCCTCCCGGGCTGCGTCCGGAGTTCGGAGGCTTCCGCGGTCACACACCTCCCCGCGTCCCCCCTCCCCGGAAAGGACCGCCAGCCTTCTCTCCACGCCCCCCTCTGCACGCCGGGACCCGGGCTGGGGACCCCGCGCCCTCCCGCGGTCGCCAGCGCCGCGGGGCAGGGGTGCGTCTGCGCCCCGCCGGCCCCCGGCCCCCCGGAGCCGGGCTGCTCGGCCACCCGCCCCGCGCCCCGCGCCCCGCCGCCGCCCTACCTGCCGAGAAGGGTCCGCGAGAGGCGCGTGCAGCCGGCGCCGCGAACGCGGGGATCCGCTCCGGGGGCGCCGCGCAGGGCGAGCGGGTGCGGCGCTGCGCGTGTGCGCCGGGGCGCGCGTGCGGCGGCTGCGCGGGGCCCCTGCGCCCAGGCCCGCGGCGCGCTGGGGGCGGGCGCGGTGCGCGCAGCCGGGCCGGCGGGAGGCCGGCCGCCCTCGCCCCTCCCCGCGCGCCCCGCCGGGCTCCGCTCCGGGCTCGCCTCCGGGCCCCGGGGGAGGTAGGGGGGCGGCCCCTCGCTCCCGTCCGGGCCGGGCTGCGGAGCCCGCCGCCCCCCGCGCCCGCCGCGGTGGTCGCCGGGGCCTCGGGCCGCCCCCTGCCCACGCTTGCCCGCGCCGCGCCCGCGCCGCGCCCCGCTCTTCGCGCTCCTGCGATCCTCCCTCCCCGGCCTCGCCCGCCTCTCGCTCTGCTGAGGATCCGAGAACGGCGCTCTCTCGTCCAACTTTTCCTTCCCGACTCGTGCAGGGGGAGGAGGTGGCCCCGGCGCGGGTCCTCTGCGCCGCGACCCAGAGGTGGGACCTGGAGCGGTGTCCCCCCTGGGCAGTCCGACCTGAACAAAGACCGTCGCGGGGACTGTGGCAGTTGCCACTAGACGAGATGAGTGACCCTTTTAAAGGTACAGAGGCCATAGGAGCCTTGAGAATCTCCTGAAGTCTCGAAAATCGGAATTTCAGCCTGGGACAAGATAATCGTGGGCGAGGGCGAGCCTTCCTCTAGGGATCTGGTCTCTGTTAAAATTTTCATAACAGAATGGAAGATGTGCACACCCACCCCCCAAGCCCCCAAATTTTGTTCCTGCTTGGCCCTGTAACAGTCCACGTTTCGCCATGAGAGCTCTAGGCTATCTTAATTCTGGGGTCAATGTGACGCACGCGTGTGCGCACACACACATTATAGTATAAAGTAGCAAAGGGCCTTGTATATAACGCGTACGCAATAACTTTATTCAAATGACTTTATAATCGTATTAATTATTCGGATTATTCTCATCTAACTAAAATATGTGGTACATGAATGTATGAAAAACAGAATCTGGAGTTCTCTGCATGAAATGCAAAATTTCATACTTAGGTGGCATTATACACTGCATGTTCAGGAATGGATTAAATGAAGATTCTGAGATAATATAGTAATGTTCACTTAGATTTCCTATTTTTCCATGACTTGTGATACATTTTGTGAATTTTAAGACAGGATCGATTACGCGAATTAACTTCCCCTCTGTGCTATGAGATGGGATGAAGGTGTTTTCCATAGGTAATGTGACAGGAATGTAGTCCCAAGTCAGAGTTCATTCTCACAAAATAATTTACAGAATCATTGAATTTAACAATTCAACCATAGTACTAAGTACAAAGCAATTCAACCATCGTACGAAGGATAATATGGACTAGTAAGAACGATTCTGAATTAAAAGTAAAATAAACATTTCAACACATAATGGTTTTCTTGGCGCTTTATACACTGGCACCAAGAAATAGCAATGTGCTGTGAGGAATAGCACCTACTTCTATATTTATTGTGTAGCGTTTTATCTGAAACCATTCCATTCCTCTCTATATTGTAAAATTTCTTTTTTTAAGTTTATTTATTTTTGAGGGAGAGAAAGAGAGAGCGAGCGAGCGAGCTAGGGAGCAGGAGGGGGGAGGGGCAGAGAGACAGAATCCCAATCAGGTTCCCCAATGTCAGTGAGGAGCACAAAAACGGGAACCTCATCCTAGGAACCGGGAGGTCGGTGGTGACCAGAGCTGAAATCAAGATTTGGTCACTTAGCCTCTGAGCCACCCAGGCGCCCCTGTATCATAAGATTTCCATAGTAGAAGAATCTTGCACAAATTTACCAAAAGTTAGCTCTGGTAGCCAGCACCTAAAACTTTATAGATATTAAACAAGAGGTAACAGTTAATATACTAAAGTGGATTCAGCAGGGCAGTTTATGTTTTGTAACACTAAGGGGCTTATATCTTTCAACTATAGATTATATATTTGATAAATGTTTATATCTGTTATATATCTAAGTTTCTACATTAGCACCTTATAAGAAGAAAGCGTAAGAGAAACATATAAAGAAAAACCCGGAAATCGTAAACGATCTTGCGTTTGTATTCTAACTATTCCCATCACATTCTGCCTCATCAGTCACCGGTGGCTTCAGATACACAACTGACTTTGATAAGGTTTTAAAAAATGATTCTGCTCCCCATGCATATAGGTGATATATTATTAAGAATGTCAATATTGGTTCAGTTCCCGAAGGTAATTTTCGTCTTTAAAGTGAGATACAAATGCCGGTCGGCCGTGGACAAGCACTCTGTTTACACGGAGACTTCAGATTCTGAAATAGGAATTATTTTGCTGGTGCAGAAGTGGGCATTATTCAGCTCACAACCCCCGAGGTACAGGCTAGGAGAAGAAAAATGTCTTAAATAGAAACCCCAGAGAACCTGGCTACATGCACATCCTGAATTACAGTTTTTGTCACTTGTCAGAACATCCCTTATTCAGTTTCATCCCCTGGAAAAGTGTGTGCAGGGAATTCTCTGTACTTTACTGCATCATAATCTACCGTCCCTCTAATAGACCTTTCTCAAACTGGAAATTTAAACACAGAGATAATGTGCTAATTCTTCATAGTTTGGGGAACAGAGACACTCACCCCAGTAAAACAACACGTCCACATTAGTCGTGTGCCTGCAAGTACTGGTAGGAGCCAGCAAATGGAGAATGTCGTGTAATACCTGGAAACAGCATTTTCTAATAGTTATAACCCTGTCTCTGTCTCTCAAAATAAAATAATAAAGACATAAAAAAATTAAAAAAGGAAAAGAAAAAAGAAAAGTAAAATATGCAAATCAGAAGAGGCAAATTGATATTTATTTTTTATACCAGACCATCTATCAAAAATATTAAAGCCACAGAGGTGTCTCAATGCTATCTGTAAGTTACCAGTCATTTCTTTGAGAGATAAATGTGATCCGTGACAAATGCACAAATGCCAGAAAATAAAAGCAATTGGCTAATTCTCAGAGTGGAAACATTTATGTAGCTTAGCAAGTTCCTTGGTAAAGAAATGCCACCCTCCTCTCTGACAAGTCACTTGTTACAGCCACGAGTTCATATTCACCTCCTGCTCAAATATTCTGTGCTTTGCTTAAAATCAAATAATGCCTTGCCATTAAGAGAAGTTCTTCAAAAAACACATCACTAATTACTATTGAACAAAAGGGGTTAAAAATCCAGTTTTTAAAAAAATAATGAAAGTCATTTGTTAAAACATTATCCTTCAAACATACACCTGCTGTAACTTTTCTTTTAAAAAAATGTTTATTTATATTTGAGAGACAGAGACAGGGAGCAAGCAGGGGAGGGGCAGAGAGAGAGGGAGCCACAGAATCTGAAGCCGAATCTGAGCTGTCAGCACAGAGCCTGATACAGGGCTTGAACTCACGAACCGTGAGATCATGACCTGACCCGAAGTCGGATATTTAACCGACTGAGCCACCCAAGCACCCCAGCTGCTATAACTTTTCATTCATATTTTTTATTTAAACACACATAAGCCCTCAACAAGTACCAGCATTCAATGTGGGCATAATTCATTGCTATTTATTTGAAACTTAACTTTGGTTAAGTGCTTGTTTAGCCTGTATCAGACACATTGGATTAAATGTCCCCACATGATTAAAAACACAGTCATGAGGTAAGTTGGGGTTTTACTAGTTCCAAAAGCAGACCTGTGCCAAAGGCAAAGCACACGAGTTCAACAGATGTAGGACAAAGCTTGCACCCCGGAGCTGGTGGAGTCGGAAACCAGCAGGGCTCTGTCCACACCGTTTGCAAAGCGCGTGTTTCACACAGCCACAAAAAGCCCATCTAACTGAACGGGGGCAGTGCATTTATTTTACCTCTAGAGTTCAGACAGCACTCATTACGCATCTAACAGTTTGCTTATATATATATATATATATTTTTTTTTTTTTTTGCAAAAGAAACAACTAACAATAAACAATAATAAATCCCAGTTCTTTACAAAAACGATATGGTAAATATTCCCTATGTTTTACATTAGTAACAGGACCACCCATACAGATCAATCCAGAATAACGAGCCCACCTTTGCCTGAGTTTTTGTGCGTAAATGTTGGGCAGAGAGCTGCTCAGCCTGAGTCAATAGATGTAAGGTGTGAAAAACACAGGCCGGTGTCCTACAGTGTTTGCAGCTGGTAGTTTGAAATGTCTGCTGTGCAATTTCTGTCCTGTATGTGGAGTCCGGATTTGAAGAGGCAGGAGACCCAGAACATTCCTGAAGGGTGTAGATGTTACCAGAAGCGGAGGATTCCTGACGCCTCTTCAAGGGGGGACTGGAGCGTCAGCAAGCTACGCGATGTTTACATTTCAGAAGTAAGTGAACTTTACAGTTTTATGGCGAAAACTGAAAAAAAGATGGACCGCTTAGAGCATTTTCAAAAATCTTCCTAATGTTTAAAGCACTGTTTCAAACCCTGTGTCCTGTTAAGATGCTTCCTTCCTTCTACAATAGGAGGATATGTACTTTAACTTTTTTCTTAATTTTGTTTTAACGTTTATTTACTTTTTGAGAGAAAGAGACAGAGTGTGAGCAGGGGAGGGGCAGAGAAAGACAGAGACACAGAATCCCAAGCAGGTTCCAGGCTCTGAGCTGTCAGCAAAAAACCTGAGACAGGGCTCGAAGAGAGATCATGACCTGAGCCGAAGTCGGACGCTTAACCGACTGAGGCACCCAGGTGCCCCCCATGTACTTTAACTTTGAATTTTAAACTGTGACAATTTCAATTACGTACCTCAAGAAAATGCGGATAGTTCATGAAAAGACAGAATGATGGGCCTGAAAAAAGGTCTTAAAGTAAGTTATTTCATTGATGTAAAGACTGAAGCCTGCAATTAGTGAGATGCATTGACCCCAAATTTATTCAAATATATCGATCTGAAAAGGACCAAGAAAATCCATTACTCAGTTTGTATCTTAATCATGAAATGTCAATGGCAGAGTTTCTGAACTTGTATCTTTTTAATAATTGCTTAAGCCCCGAGCTAACTCTAAACGGTCAAAAGGAATCAAGTCAGGTGGCTAGTAAAACTAGTATCACAGTACTAACCAAGAAAAGACAGTTGTTGGAGACCTGTGTGTTTACCAAGGAAGATTAGAGGAAGTACCCGAGGTGTAGAGGACAGTGACTACATCAGACACCGCAGCGCGGGATAGCCGGTCACTCGCTGGATTTCCACCATGTGTGCACAAAACAGCGCTGAATACAGAAGTTTCTCAAGCCGAGCCAATTACCTTGTCCATCCACATCTGGGGAAGTGGGAGGATTTTCTTTTTTCCTTAGCATAGCCACCCCATAACTATTACGATGAGAAACATTTAGCTGGCAAAATGACAATGAAATGGCATTCCGTACTTAGAACCGGGTTTATTTTCCACTGAAGTCCCTCTCAGGGGTATATGTTCTGTTTTTTAGGTTTTTTGGTTTTTTTGTTTTTTTTACTGGTTACTTTATCAGAGAATAAAAGCAGTTATTTAGACAGAAAAACTCGAATACTATTGGGAACAGCATTCCTGCTGCCCTGTCCATGAGCACCCGCTGTGAATCCTCTCGTGTCTGGTGCCGCCGGGGAATCTACACAGTGCACCTTACTACCGCGGGTCCAGGCTGTCCTCACCTGCAGGGACTTCACTCCACTTGCCCAGCACAGGTTAGCAGCAGCCGTGAGCCGTTGAACTTGTGATGGGGCTAGCAGTTTGTCCGTGTCAAGGTAGCAAAGATCTGTTCCGCGTACCTGACTGTTCAGTGCTTTCTCCCTGCCGGCTCGGCCATCCCCGAAGTACAACTGAGTCACGGTCAGAACGGCTTGGGTTTAGCTCTTGTTCTGACTTGACGGTAGTTTTTCATCTTCCCAAGAATCTGATGTCAGGGTATTCCGCCTTGCTATATCTGGATCTAGAAAAGATAATGAACTAGGACACTGCCATTCACAATCGTGACACAAGGTCTTAATGTTTTCCTCTGTGGGCAGAACCCACTTGACCAAGAATGTATATATTCGTTCCTACAAGGAGCCTATGTAAACACTTCCGTGGCTCCAAAATGGTGCTGTTCCTTTAGATTCTATTTTCAACCGTGGCATCGTTTTCATGTCAGGTTGCCATAGGTTTGCCATCAGGCGAGCACCGTACAGTTCCCCAATAGCATATATTTCAGGACTTCCAGAATCTTTCTTGCAATATATGTGGCTGCATGCCTCTCAGAGAAGCCAGGCTCCCTTGAGCCATGGGAATAGTATAACCCATGACTACGGACCCATTCTGTGGCTCCAATTCATGGAGATCATTTAGATACTTGGGAGCCTCATTGTTCAACTCTTCACCTTTATTTGTCAGGCTGTGAAACAAATGGCCTGTGTAATCATTTAAAGAGAAGGTATGTTGGGGGCACCCAGGTGGCTCGGTTGGTCGGGCTTATGACTTCAGCTCACGTCATAATCTTGTGGGTTCAAGCTCCGCATCAGGCTCTGTGCTGACAGCTCAGAGCCTGGAGTCTGCTTCAGATTCTGTGTCTCCTCTCTCTCTCTCTCTCTCTGTCTGCCCCTCCCAACCTTGCACTGTCTCTCTCTCTCAAAAATAAATAAATATTTAACAAATAAAGAAAAGGTATGTCTAAGCTAACAACAAGAAAACACACAAGGAGATGGGGGCTGAGTTTCCCTTTTCTGTCATAACCAACAACTTGGTTGTCACTAACATAACTCATTACTGTACCTTCCACCTCAACCCTTCTGTCAAATATAAACATTCTGGTAAAATCACACACACACAAATCCATGGGGAGCATAACCTGGATGATGTTCCCTCTAACAGTTGGTGGAAATCCTTGATTTGTAACAGTGTTGTAGACACTCAAGTCTCCTCCACATTGCCCATTCCCCCAGTTTAAAGATGATCATCAGCTCCCAGAGGACCACAGCCCTGTGTTCTTGCCAAGCACGGAGGATTGGCTTCTAGGAACTGTCTTAATGTCCTTGTCTACTACTTCTGTCATCTGGTTTGGTTTCCACTGATTATATTTTCATCTTATTATGACACACATTTTTGTATTTCTTTGCAAGCCTGGTTATTTCTGATTGCATGCAATTTCCCTTTTTGGTTGCTAGCTAGATTGTGTTCTTACGAATATTCTTGAACTTTGTTCTGTGATACAGTTAAGTTACGTGAAAATTGATTGGATTTTGGATGTTGCTTTTAAGCTGTCATTTTGGACAAAAGAAATGTTCAGTCTAGGTCTGACTGTCCCCTGCATTTGAGCCATATGAGTATCTATGTAAAGTTCTCTACCTCATGCTCCTCAAATTAAGAGGTTCCCCACGGTGACTACTGGAAATAGAAATTATTCCTCACCCCATGTGAGCTCCATTGATTGCTCCGTATAATTTTTTGAGTAGTTACTTCCCAGCCTCTGGTATCTTCTTCATGTGTGAATAGATCAATACTCGTGTGAAGCACTGAGGAGGGCCGCGCGCAGATTTCTGGGGTCTTCTCACCTCTGGCCTCCGTCTGCAAAGTCCGGTCAACGTGGACTCCTCGGACGCTCACCTGTTTCTCCATCAGGGGGTCCACAGGGTTTCACCTGGGCTCCCCTTCCTGCTCTGCACCCAGCCATCTCTGGGCAGGAAGCTCAGGGATGTCCGTTATTGTTAATATACAACATCTTGAAAACTGTTATCCAATGTATTTTGTCTCACTCTTTAGTTGGGTTAGGCAGGAGGGTAAATTTGGCTTGTACGAGTCCTTCTTGGTGAGAAGTAGAAATCTTTGCTTTGTGTTCTTTAATGCTGTCATCAGAGCACTCGTAAAAATTTTCTGGAAAAATCACCCCCTGAGGTAGAGGGAAAGGAAGAAAAACAGTTTAGGGAAATAAAGAAAATCGATTCAAATCTAAAAACTTCTAAAATGCAAACTAACCAAAAATCTTCACTTGTCCGTATGTTTTATACATTTTGAATGAACCAGTTTAAAAATAAAATACCTCAAGTGTATCTCATAGCAAAATACCCAGAAAAAATTACAAGAATTCCAGCAGCTGGACTGACAGTTCAGAGCCTGGAGCTGCTTCAGATTCTGTCTCCCTCTCTCTCTGCTCCTCCCCCACTCACACTCTATCTCTCTCTCTCTAAAAAACAAACATTGAAAAAATGAAATCCAGCAATTATCCTGTAATTGTAATCCAAATTTTAATTCAAATTCATCTAAAAATTAATATTCCTACTCAATAGTAGACAGTCATCGGGCACCTGAGCATCTGACTCTTGATTTCGGCTCAGGTCATGATCTCCACAGGTCGTGAGAGCGAACCCCGAGTTGGGCTCTGCACTGACTTGGGTTTCTCTCTCTCTCTCTTTCTTCTCTCTCTGCGCCCCCCATTCTCAGGCATGCCCACACACACTCTGTCTCTCTTTCTCTCAAAATAAATAAATAGTAGACATTTTTTAAAAAATAGTAGACAATCTTTCACAAGTCTTTTCCAAGAGGACACTATGCTATCAATGAGTGAAAGATAAAGACACATTCCAATTCTCTGAACCACAAGGACCTCAGATACAGGATTTGTGAAGGTCCCATTTCCCCCTAACCTGTAAGAATTTGGTGTCTGCAAAAAAGTACTGGGCGCTACTTTTCAGGCTTCCTAGCCAAGTGCACTCTCACTCTCATATTTTCCTCTTAGATGTACCCATTCTCCGCTGAAGGAGGTGAGCACAGCTTGCCCTGGGAGCTGGCTCCCGGCATCTGGAATTGCTAGTCCTTGGAACATACATTCCCCTCACCATTCCTACGGGAGGAGAGGAGCCATTATCTAGGACAAGCCTTGAGAGAGTAATGTGTTGCTGGAATCACATGGGGGATACGCGACTGAACCCCATCAAAGCCTCTCCCTGGAGAGCTGGTGCAGAAATCTGCTTCTGGTGCAGCTCCCCAAAAACGAGCCTCCTGGGTAAGTTCCCTGGCCCCTTACACCGACCACCCCCCAATCTGGGATGGGGCGTGGGCATTCTGCTTCTTGCTTTGGTCTCTATTAGCCTTCTGTGAATGGCAGCCCAGTTTCAAATTTCACACACACACACACACACACACACACACGCCCCTAAGGTTGCAAACCATTAACATGTCTTAGTTACCATAGAGACACCAATATCATCTGTATATGCACAACTGATTGACAAAAAGATGAGGTTTACGGAAAACTTCAGACATGACCTGGCGGCTACTGAGACCACGTATGTGGTGTGAAATCTATTTATAAATCTAGGAGTTGTTCATGAAAGGGTTTGCAATCTTTTAAACATAACAATGACCTGGAAACATTTGTTTTCTTACACTCAAGCCCAGTGGGCACATAGCGTTATGTTAGTTCAGGTGTACAACTCAGTGATTTGACAAGTTTATACATTATGCTACACTTACAAGTATAGATCCCGTCAGTCCGGAAACATTTTTAATTTTAAAATATTCTTACTTTAGAGCACAATTTTGTTATTTAAATATATTTCACCAGTAATGTATAATCACGCATTATTTTTTCGTCTCATTCCTTTTGGATTCGAGCAGTCAGAAGGCGGTGATCAGTGGCACTAAAAATCCCTCAGGTAAAGAAGATGTGTTTCTGCTAAATTCTCTTATTAAACGAATGTTCAGCATTGCTACGTGAGCGCGGTCTACATTAAAACCATCTCAGGTGCATCAAAGGGTCTAACACTCAGGTAAATCTCATTTTATCAGACAGAGGGCAGGTTGCTTTCCGAGTGGGAGCATCGAGCTGGCTGACCTGTGACCACGGATGTGTGTGTCACGCGAGCTCCGCAGCCCAGATGCATCTCTTAAAGCCACACCCCAGCTGCTTTCCTTCCAGGGTCCTCGTTCCGTCCTGCTTGCTCATCTCACGGGTCTTACTGTCTTAGGCTTAGTCCCTTCCAGCCTTTATGGCCACACGGACTCTGATTCCAGCTTCATGCCTCCTTCAGTTACCACTCTCTCTGTTCACATAGACCTTTTATACGCTGACCTAAAATGAACCAAGACTCTGAGCCTTGTTTTCCTTTCTAGTAAAACTTTCTTCCCAGAGCAGCGCAGCTGAAACTGATTCTGTCTCCACTTTTTTTTTTTAAGTTTGTTTATTTATTTATTTTGAGAGAGGCAGAAACGGCGTGAGTGGGGGAGGGACGGTGAGAGAGAGAGAGAGACGGAGACAGAGACAGAGAATCCCACGCAGGCTCCATGCTGCCAGATAGGGGTTCAACCCCACAAACCATGAGATCATGACCTGAGCCAAAACCAAAAGTCAGACTGAGCCACCCAGGCGCCCCGATTCTGTCTCCAACTTTACGAAGTCTGCTTAAGCTATGACTCTGTGGTTCATTCCCCTCTGATGCTGGTGTTTTACTTGTTATTGCTGATCTACACAGGACAGCGCGATTCTCTGCCGTTTCTCATTAGTGTTATCTACATATTTTTAAAGATATGATTCGATGACCAGGATGGTGGTTATGGAACCTTATTACAATTCCAACAGTTCTTAATCTTTTCATATTGCAGTAAACACTTTCAAGCAGCTGGATCTGACAGACTTAGGGGTTTATGTAATTACTATGGTGGGCACTTCGAGCTAATCAGACAAGGTAAGATGTTCATTTAAACTGCTGTCGTTAACATTATTTTCTAGTAGCTACAACAGTTTTTAGTTGCTTCTTGTAGGTTTTTTTAATCTTACACTTATAACTTAGTTCAATAGGATATATTGTTTATGATTATTACCATCTTACATATTTTTTAAATTTTTTTTAATGTTTGTTCATCTTGTGAGAGAGAGAGAGACAGAGCACAAGCAGGGGAGGGTCAGAGTGAGAGGGAGACACAGAATCCCATAGGTTCTGAGCTGTCGGCACAGAGCCCAATGTGGGGCTCGAAGCCATGAACTGAGAAGTCATGACCTGAGCCAAAGCCGGCCACTTAACCGACTGAGCCTCTAGGGCACCCCACCATCTTATATTTTAACTTTTTCTTCTACGGGGCACCTGTGTGGCTCAGTCTGTTAAGTGTCCAACTTTGGCTCAGAGCATGACCTCGAGGTTCATGAGTTCTAAGCCCCGAGCCAGGCTCTGCGCTAAGAGCTGGGAACCTGGAGCCTGCTTTGGATTCTGTGTCTCTCTCTTCTCTCTGCCCCTCCTCCACTGGCACTCTATCTCTTTCTCTCTATCAAAAAAAATTAAACATTAAATATTTTTCTTCTAGAATTTAAAGGGCAAACATTTTTGATATTTATTCTTAGATATCTTGAGTTCTCCTGTTCCTAACCCATCTCCACCATGATCTCGGCTCTTAGATGACCTTAGAAGTTCATCCAGGAGAGTCTACCCAATCTTCCAGATCCCCCAAACACCCATTAGACAAGTCATTTAAAATTATTCTTCCTGTGCTCTCTGGTCAGGTCAGAAAGATGAGAAACTGTTGAATCTGAGATGGTAGAAATGGAATGAATGCAGGGAATTGACAGCATGCTTGCTCGGGACACGAATGGGAAGCCAAAGCCCCTGGTAGAGGAGGGGCCTAAGGTGACGGGGGACACACAGGAAGGCCATGTCAGGAAAGCTGCCGCAGAAGGAAAAGTCGAGGGACACAGCAGAGCTGTCTCTGGGTCTGCAGTCAGCCCACCTTCTGGATTGTGCGTCCTCCTCCTCATGCAGCCATGAAAACAAGCAAGCAGGTCACTGTCCTGCTCCTCGTAAGTAGGATGCCATCTTAAGTAAGAGCATCATCCTCCTATTAAAAAAAATAAACTCTTGGGGAACCTGGGTGGCTCAGTCGATTGAGCATCCGACTTCCGCTCAGGTCATGCATGATCTTGCGCTCCATGAGTTTAAGCCCCGCATCAGGCTCTGTGCTGACAGGTCGGAGCCTGGATCCTGCTTTGGATTCTGTGTCTCCCTCTCTCTTTCTGCCCCTCCCCCACCTGCACACTGTCCTGTCTCTCTCTCTCTCTTTCAAAAATAAAAATAAACATTAAAAAAATAAACTCTTACTTTCATGCTAGCTGACATTTCTTAGCAACAAACTCTTTTCTTCCACAAATAAGAACATAGGCAAGGACAGAAATGTTGGAAAGAATGGAACTAACACAGGACAAGGGAATCCCTAGTAATCAGTGGAAATAAAGATACAATGTCTCTTGCACTTGTTACAAAGTCCCTGGAGGGGAAGTAGCATACAGAAGGTACCACTGGGAGTTGGGAGAGAGCCGAGCATCGGCTGGAAATCCCAAAGCCGCTTGTTTCTGATTCTATCATTTTTCTGTTCATTCATGATCTCAGGAGTCTGGGGCAGATAGACGTTCCTCCTGAAAGCATTTCACATCCATGTGGCTCTCGGAAAACCATATCCTGCCCAGGGCCCGACGTGCCGGAGACCAGCTGGAGTCTCAACCAAGGTCAGGCCCCTCTGGGAACTGTGCTCAAGGCTTAACCAGGGAAGCCAGTTTGCAACCGAAACCCCATTTGATCCAGTGACCGAACCTCTGTAGTCAGGCATTTTTGCTTCGTTTCAAATCCATGGTGTACTTGCCATCACCTCTGGGCGTTCCAGAAATTTCTTTGTGCTAGACTGCACTCGCCAGAGAAAATGAGGCATCATTTCAAACAGATCTCTAGAGACGGAAGGGGTTGTTTTAGCCACTAGATTTTCATGTGGTTGCTCTTTATTCCTATTTTATTGGAACATTGCTAAGAGAAAAAGGAAAAACATAGTATTGATCTCTGGAAACACAACGTTGAAAACTTGACTTTTAACAATTACATCTCATGAGGGGGTTTTTATGTTTTTTTAATGTTATTAATGTTTATTTTTGATAGAGAGAGAGAGAAAGTGTGTAAGCGGAGAAGGGGCAGAAAAAGAGGGATACACAGAAGCAAAGCAGGCTCCAGGCTCTGGCACAGGGCTCGAAGATCATGACCTGAGCCGAAGTCGGATGCTTAACCGATGGAGCCACTTGGGTGCCCCCACATCTCCGGTTTTTAACAATACCAGATACAATAGTGATAAGTGGCCCCCACAGTACTCAACATTCTCCCTTGGCCTCCACCTTAAGATGCATTTAAAAACCTATACAATGTGCATATATCTGTGTATACATAACGTAGATACATAACGTACATCTGTCTCAAACATAACTTGCTTAGGAATGGTATTCTGATATATCTATTTGGTTATTTTTATTCATTCTTCTGTTTCTGAAAGGACATGTTAGCTTATAAGGAGGAAATATAAAGTAGGAAGAGATGCGTAGGATTAGAATACAGGTAAAAGCGAAATTGAGGCAAAGCCGTAAAATGAGAGAAGTATTTGGTGTACAGTCCTGTGTGTTGTAAAGTTGTCCAGAATGGCATCTGTAATAAATAAGAGGTTAATAATACTGCGAGCATGAATGGCCGCTGGCACTGGACCTCACCGTTGTTCCAATGTAAGCCGTAAAAGTGAATGTATATATAATATAATATAATATAACATAATATAATATAAGTGAATGTATATATAAACTATGTTAACATTTGCATTTTTCATGTGTACTATTTGCTGTGGAGAAGCTACACATTCTTGTGATTTGGGCCTGGTAAACACCTTCCATAAGGCATTTTCTTTAGAGACACACATAACTGAACTGTCTATGAGGCAGCATTTTGAGAATGACTGTAGCTGATTTTACCTGTTATGATACACAGGTTTAGAAAATGTCAAGCATTGGGGCACTTGGGTGGCTCAGTCGGTTAAGCATCTGACTTCGGCTCAGGTCATGATCTCACAGTTCACAAGTTTGGGCCCTGCATTGGGCTCTGTGCTGACAGCTCTGAGCCTGGAGCCTGCTGCAGATTCTGTGTCTCCCTCTCTCTCTGGCCCTCCCCACTTTGTGCTCTGTCTCTCTGTCTCTCTCTCTCTCTCTCTCTCAAAAATAAATAAAAACATTAAAAACAATTTTTAAAGAAAATTTCAAACATTTCAAGATAGGAAACACAAAAGTAACAATGTGTCCATTACTAACTAGATAGCTTACTAACCACTTTTATATACAACAGGGCTTTCCATCTTACCACTCTTGGAAAAGTAGGGTTATTATCAAGGCCCTGTGATGTGTGAGATCATTAGGCTCGCAGCTCTTGAGCGATTGGCCTGATTGGATGAAGGAAAGATCAAGAGACTCCAGCTCAGATCCCACAATTCCACAGTATACCAGCTTCGCATTTACCGCTCCTGAATTTGAGGCATAAGCTTTTATTCTAAACTTACCACCTCCATTTTTCATTCACATTAACGAGTTTTTCTTCTGAATTCTGGTCAGAGGTCAGTATATCTCCATGCATTGAGAGGAATTTCAGGGGCACATGAGCTCAAGAAGTTCTGAAGTGTGGAAAGTAAGGAGTCTCCTGTCTCCCAAGGTGATTTAAAAGACTCCTTCTCGGTCCCCAGTGTGTCTGTGAATCACCCAGGAATCTTGTTAAATAAAATACAGCTTCTGATTTAGGAGGCAGCAAGGCAAGGCTCACATCATGGCATTTTCCAACATGCCGTGGACTCCCTCACTCACGGCCTGTGTAGCTCTTTTTCGCTTACAATGTTCTCTTAAGTTCATCTATTTACTTATTTACTTATTTATTTTGAGACAGCGCATAAGTGCATGTGAGGGGAGGGACAGAAAGAGGGAGAGAGAATCCCAAGCAGGCTCTGAGCTATGAGCCCAGAGCCCCACGCTGGGCTCGATCTCACCAACCGTGAGATCATGATGCGAGCCAAAATCAAGAGTCCGAGGCTTAACCGACTGAGCCCCCCAGTCGCCCCCCCCATTTACAGAGCGTAGGCGAGAGCATCTCCTTTGAGACTTTCACAGCAACCTCCTTCAGTGCGTAAGCTTTGAATTGCTATTATTGATCTTATTTTACCAACGAAATGAATCTTTCAAGGAGGTCACTGGGTGCTCGAAACCATTCAGCTGGCGAGAGAGGCAGTTTTAAAGGTCTGGTTTTCGGGTCCCAAAGCTCTCTCCACCCTGTCACCACAACCGCAGAGAAAGTCCTGTGACACTCCCCCGTGCGAGGTGGTGCTGGGCCGCTGTGGGTCGGCAAATGCAGGGGTGGGCGGCCAGGTGCGTGCGGAGCCCGGCTGGCTGGGAAGACCCAGCGTCTCTACTGCAGGAGGCTCTGCTCATCCCCTTACAAGACACCCCTGTCACGGCCCAGGCAGGTGCCGCCTCCCGGGTCATGCTCTCCCTCCACCTGCACTGAATCTACCCAGCTCGCCCTTCTGTGCCCACTTCAGTCTCCGCCCAGGCCACTGCTTCCCCGGGTCACTCCTCTCTGCCCTGACTCTCCATTTAGCTTTTAGTAACTCTGTCACTTCCCTCACTGGCCCTTAGTGATCATCTCAGCCCTTCCTTATCTCTAATTCAACTTTGCCTCCTTTCTCTCTATTAAAGCCACAGAATAGGAGAATTTCCTGTGTGATTAGCAAAAGGGTTGGAACTACATTCTCAGGTGCTTATTTTTTCTTGTGGGAAAATGCAATACGTCAGGGGCCGTATTCTACGTTTTTGCTCTTTAGGCTCCTATTTTGAGTTTTACCACCTATGTGATTTTCTTAGAAGATTGCCTTCACCACGGTCAGAAGAATACATTGCACTTGGCTGACTGGTCTCAGCCGCGCGCTGCCCCTCTGGGTCTCATCCCCACACTGCACGGCCCATAAATGCTGAATGATGGAGATGAGGCTTGCGGTATCATTTCATGGCGAGCGCACAAGGTGTGACTGGCAACTGCCCGTAAGAGAAACACTATAAATTCCAGCGAAAAAAAACTACAATGATAGACAACGATAGCGAGGTGACATCTGCATCCAGAGCAGGGAGGCCTGGTGAGTGTCTCGTGATGTCCATGGGTCGTGTAATTAAGGGCATACAGCTTGCAGATGAGGTGTGTCATCACCAAAGGAGATTTAGAAAGGAATACCACAGGGGCGCCTGAGTGGCTCAGTCAGTTAAGTGTCCGACTTCGGCTCAGGTCATGATCTCACGGTCCATGAGTTTGAGCCCTGTGTTGGGCTCTGTGCTCACAGCTCAGAGCCTGGAGCCGACTTTGGATTCCGTGTCCCTCTTTCTCTGTACTCCCCTCCCCTCCCCCCCCACTTCAAAAATAAACATTAAAAACTTAAAAAAAAAAAAGAATACTACAGAACTGTCTTTTTATCCCCAGTTCATCCAATTAGTTAGCATAACAGGCATTGAGGATGCAAAAAGGGATAGTATAATTCCTTGTCCAAAATAACCTTAACAGAGTAACTTTATTAAAAGCAAGAGCAACTATCTCCATTTTATATATGCACTGTGAATATGTGACTGCATATATGTGCCTATGCATACGTGCACACATATATACACATGCATATATATGCACATATATGGAGCAGAGTAACTATATACGTACATAGTTACACATACATAAGTTTTAAAATATAGGTGTTGTTATTATTCAGGCATTGTGCGGCCAATAGGTCAGGAGATGACTCATTGAAGAGATGGGTGACTATACTCACAGACCCCAGGAGGAGGGCCGTGCAATGCACACAGGGCCCCACAGGGAAGCACCAGGGCGCTCAGAAGGCAGAAGCGACGAGGGGAAGACACAGGCCAGCGCCTGTATTGTGATGTCTGCAGGAAGGAACAGAATAGGCAAGGTAAAGAGATTAAGGACTGGCTGGTGTGAATAATCCCCATGCGCTCTGGACTATAAGAGAATAGGCTGAATTATGGGTGGGTTTCAAAAAATGTTGAGCCTAAGGATTTCTAACGCAACCACTGTCTTACTTATCTACTCATATATCACGAGTTGCTGCAAACTTTGGCAGCTTGAAACAACACACACAGATCGTCTCGGTTTCTGTGGGAAGCGAGGTGGTTCAGGCGGGTGGCTCTGACTCCTGGTCACTCAGAATGGCAGCCACACTCCAGCCATCGCCGGGGTCCTTTGGGGAGGATTACTTCCAACTCGCTTCTGTGGACATCTCCGCAGAGCTTTCTGCTGGGTTCTCCTGAGAGAAAGAGAGAAGGATGGGGAGAGAGAGACCAAGTGAGTGCTGAGGACAGAAGCCACAGCCATTCTGGCATGGGATCCTGGCAATGACATGCCACCATGTCTGTGTGGTGCTCCTCAGAGGCAGGTCAGTACATCCCGGCCACACAGAACAGGAGGGCCTCACACAGGGGACGGGGGCGGGGGGACAGGACTGCCTGGAGGACCACAGACCCCATCACAAAGTCAGGAGGCATGAAGGCGAGGATCACTCCTCACACTGGCACTTAGAACTTGCACACCTGCAAGCTCGGAAACTGCAGGACACATAACAGACAGAAAAAAATAGAACAGTTCATGGAGAGCATGTTAGTGGCCTAAATATGCAAAGAACTCTTAGAAATTAAAAAGAAAATCATTAAATTCAAAAGCAGAGCTCCCAGGAGATGGAAGGACAGTTCAGAAAAGAAGAAATGCAGATTTCCAATAACATATGGGGGGAAAGTATTCAATCATTGCAGCAGTTAAAGGAACACCAGTTAGGGGTGCCTGGGGGGCTCAGTCGGTTAAGTTTCCCACTTCGGCTCAGGTCATGATCTCACAGTCCATGAGTTTGAGCCCGGCGTCGGGCTCTGTGCTGACAGCTCGGAGCCTGGAGCCTTCCGATTCTGTGTCTCCCTCTCTCTCTGCCCCTTCCCCTCTCTCTTTCAAAAATAAATAAATGTTAAAAACAAAAAACAAGCAAACAAAAAAGGAACACCAATTTAAAAATGAGATTATGCTTTCACATATCAGGAAGGTAGAAATTAAATGAAATTAGAACATCCAGGAGGAGACAAGGTCCTTCACATAGGCTCCTAGTGGTGGTATGAAGCAGGGTAACTTTTCTAGAAAGCAGGTTGCCAACAAGTGTGTGTTCATACATTTTATATAGAAATTCTCGTTCTCGGCGTCTAGAATAAGAAGATACAAAATGTAGTTGCAGATTTAGCCACAAAGATGTTTATCATAGAGTTACTTGTATTGGCAAAAAAAAAAGGAAGCATTTTAAATATTCGACATCTGAGGAATTATGTAAATGGAAAAACCACCCCCTCAGCTAAACGAGAAGGAAAACTGGAAGGATCCTCTTCTAAGTCAGAGAATGTTCAAAGAAAGCGGCCCAGCTCAGCTGAGCGGCAGGCACTGCCACAAGATGAAATGTGTCCAGAAATAAAAGGGAGAAACTCAGGTTTGCTCTGGAGGGAAAAGGGGCAGAAATGGAGGAGAGGGGGAAGGAAGAGCAGCCATGGCTGAGAAATTAAGTATCAACTGAAAATTTCCCAGCCAAGAAATGTCTGAGAACAGTGAAGTCGAGTGGGAGTATTCCGGTGTCTTCACTGCAGCAAGGGGAGCCCCCAAGCCCCCCAAATCTTCGGTCACATACACAAATGCCTCCTGCGATGTTCCTATTAAAGAAAATGCCTGGCATTCGTATCTGGGTCATGGTGGTGCAGACAAGGGGACCTTAGGAGGGACGGTGAGGAGGTTGTAAGAGAGAAAATAGTTCAATGGAAGCCTGAACATAGAGTCAGGATTAATGGTGGGAAAACGACAACCCTCGTGATTCACAGAAATCCCACTGAGGGCAATGAACTTTCTACTGTCTATTACATGGGGATTAGGAGCCAGTCTTATCTACAGCTCAGAATGTAGGGTGACCCCAATTGCTATTTCCATCTCTCAAACTGTAGAATTCTACGCAGCCCTTATGAACGAAGCTTTAGAAGAAAGTGCGATGGCAGACGAGGATGTCTGAGCCTTGTTGTTCAGTGGAGATGCAAGTGTGGAATAGCAAAGCTGGTGTGTAATCTCGTAACATGCACGTTGTTACACGTGGAAAAGACATGGCGTGCCTAACACATGTCAATACGCCTACCTGGGGGTGTCGGGCTAACGTGGGTTTTGTCTTCTTTGTTCATCCATCTGCCAAACAGTACAAAGCACTGCTTGCCTTCTTAGGCAATCAGATCTCTAAGCCCCTTGTAAGGCTGTCTGTGTGTTTACGTGTCTCAGGATGAGCTCTCAGAAGTGGAGCCTGGAAGAGGGGTTCTTGCGTAAGGGACCCACAGCTCTTAGGAGGGACGCAAGGCAGGGCAGGTGGGAACAGTAAGGAGGAAGCGTTAGGTATCTCAGGCACGCAACGATATTCCCATTTTCCCTTTAAAACCAATCCTTACGTGGCTGTTAAACTCCAGACTTAGAGGATTTATTTCACAAAGTGAATACATGCTCATGTTTGATCCAAGCTGTTTGGATTTTTTTTTTTCTGTGAATGGTAATTTAGAGACTTAACGGGCGATATGCAGGGAGCTAATCCGTCAAGACTGCTCTGTTCGCCCCTGCCTGCTCTCTGACGCTGTGAAGCAAGGGCCTTAGGTAATCTGATATTAGGTTTAATCAGTATGTTTTCCCCCATAAGAATGAAAATACCATGATACTAGTCTGCCTTAGTTTGGTGGCGAGCGTCTCAAAGAGGCTCCTGTGACCCATTCGTTCAAGGCTGTTTTATATCGTCCTCCTGTCCTACCCACCGAAGTCCTGGGCAACTCTCAGTTCTCCATGTGCTTGAGCCAAACACCCGGAGCCTTCACCTCTTGCACGTGCGGTCCAGGAGCAAGTTCTGTTGGCCCCCCCCCTTCCGATCTCCCCACTTCTCATCACCTGTGCCATCGTGTGGTCCAAGCCATCACTGTCTATGACATGGCTGGTTGAGTGGTCTCCACATTGCCATCTCTGCTACTCTCACCCCCGTTACAGACCATTTTCACATGGTCTAGAACACTCCTTTTAAAATCCAAGTTGGGTCTCTGTTCCCCTTTCCTGAAATCCCTCCGAGGATCCCATCCGTTTCAAAGTCCCAAATGGTCTTTGTCTTTATCCTCACCTCCAACGCCTCCCTTCCTTCTCTGGGGTCCACAAAGGCCGCAAGTTCTTCCCTCTGCCTCCCGCGGAGGCGTGTGGTTCATCTGTTCACTTCCTCGGGTCTCTTTCCAAGTGCCACCTCGCCAGAGAGCCCTTCCCACATCCCCCTACCCACCCTTTCCCCTCTTTCCTGCTTTATTTTCTCAAGGTGAGTGTCCTCCTCTGGCGTATTTCATTTTTACTTGTTGGATTTCTGCCCCCTGGAATAGAAAGGACGCTCAATAGAAGGAGGAACATGGTCTCTTGTCCATTTCTGTGTCTTCTGTAACCAGTGCTCATTGTTGTGGGTTCATTATTTTTTGAATGAACAAATGTATTGATAACCCATAGATATTTCTTCACATTTACTCTGCTTCTGTCCTGAAACAGCTCCTGTTCTTGAAAGTTAAGGACTCCTCTCCTCTTTGCCTAAAACTTCAGAAACTTTTCCTAATCCTAATTCCTAGGGACCTGGGAATATGGGAGAGACCTATTCTCTTTACGTAATCAGTTGTTGTTGTTTTTTTTTAAGGAATAATGGTAAAGATCAAAACCTAAGCCTCAGTGAAGGGGAAAATATTCCAACGACTGACATTTTCCACAGCCTTATTGAAGTGTAATTGATTATAGCGACCTGCACACATTTAAACGTTTATTGTGTATTCCCATGTGATCGTTTATATAGATAATCATGTCATCTGAAAATCTCAGGCCTGGAGAATATTTAGCCCTAGGCTAGACGTTGCCCTGCCCTTCCTGACTAAATCTTAAAAGGAAGTCCTGGGAAGATCAAACTTTTTTTTAAACCTGGACACTTTACCTTTCTCTTTTTTGCCTTATTCACCTGCCTGGAACCTCCAATATAATACTGAATAGAAGTCACAGAAGTAAATGTCTGGTGAAGATCCTAGTAACTTACATATTATCAGGCCAAGTGACGATGTATCACAGTTAACTGAGGCTCTCAGTATCCGGGGCCTTTTTGTCTCCATCTCCATGTTTTGTTTTCAGTAGTTTCCATTGTTATGTCGACAAGTTCAATGATCTTTCCTTCTGCAGTTTTTTGTTTTTTTTTTTTTAATGTTCAGGGGGCACCTGCTGCGTGTTTGCAGAACACAGCTCTCCACATGTCACCATTTCCAGCAGTCTCCCACAGGAACTTCGCCCTTCTTGTCAACCTTGATTCTCCCCCTCCATCTTGTCTAGCCAAACAGTCCGCCAAGCTCTGCATCGTGCCTCGTTGTCCTCTACCTGCACTGCAGTGTTCCCAAGTTCCCCTCATTCCCGTCTCTCAGGGATCGCTCTCCTTCGTTGTCCAATGCTCAGTTTCTTGAAAACTACTGTTTCACATATTTTGTCCTATTTGCTAGTTGTTTCATGTGAGAAGGTAGATTCATTCCTTGTCACTCTTTCCTAACTGTAACCAGAATTTCACACACACACCCCCCCATACATAATTTTGACTTATGTGCAACTGAGAGGGAGTCCAGGGGGCGAGGTCTTATAGTTACCTCTTGTGTGTGGTCCCATCATGCCTTCCCGTGTCTTTCTAAGACCAATACCTGCTTCTCCACTAAGACTTCCTGCCTTCTCTGGGACCAAACTCCACAACAGTCTCTGTCTCCTCTAGTTTTCACTTCTTTTCTCCACTGGTTATGAATACACTCAAGTCTGTCCCATCAAACTGCCCTCCAATCACTGGCCAACACTACTGAGTCATTACCCCCTGCCATTTTCACTCCTTATGATCTAACTCTGTGTATCTCCCACCTCATTTTCTGTCCACTCCTCAAGCCATTGAAATATGGGGCCTGTCTCCACCACTTCATTAAAGCCACACTTTCCATGATCACCAATAATCTGTATGTTGTCAAAACCAAGACGGCACTTTTCTGTTTATCTGTGTGACCCCCGGTTCCCCCTGTGACCGACGATCTCTTCCTCCTTCCTGAAAGTGTCTTCCTCCTGGGTCTTGGTAACCATCCCCTCCCTTAGTTCTCCTTCTACTTCTCTGCCTTCTCCCTATAATTATGGGCTTCTCTCTTCTTGTTCAACCCAATAGATGCCAGTGTTGCCAGGGTCCACTCTTAGCCTTCTATTGAATTTATTCCTTGTGCTGTCTCACTTTTTCTAAAGTCAGATCAGTATATCCAATTCTGATATACTTTTCCCTTAGATACAGTTCCTCAAAACAAGCAGATTGTCCCAAACAGAAATCATGTCATCAACCTCCGCCATTTCTGTCCCATCGACCCCAGGTGTTCCTCTATCCTCAAGAAGGTGCCATCTGCATGCCAAAATTCATAGCCATTTCCATATTTTATTAGTCAATAAATCCAGGTGAGTCTGCTTCTCAAATGTTTCTCAAATCTTTATATTCCCAGTCACTCTCCATACTACTAGCTTAATTTAGGATTTTCTTACTCTTTGCTTAGATTACTGCCATTGGTTTGCTTGGCCTTCCTGTCCCCAGTCCTGTCCATATTCACTCATTCTTTCATTGGACAGATACTGACTGACTGCCTGGTATGTGCCAAACTCCATTCTCAGTGATGGCCATGAAGATACGGACCTTCTCCAGTGGAGCTTTCATTTTAGATGGGAGAGACTGGAATCCCCCAAACAAACAAAACAAAGAAACTAACAACCAACATGTCAAATATCAGTTAGCAGCAAGTTCTATGCCAAGAACTTAGATTGTGTGAAGAGGGAAAGCATCTCTAAAAAGACAGTATTTAAGATCTGCTCTAAGTAGCATGAAGGGCTCAGCCATGAAGAGGGAGGGCCAGGGTCCTTTAATTTTATATCAGAGTTATTTTTACAAAATGAAATTTTCTCAGGCCACATCCTTCAACACAAACCTCTTCCCTATTTGGCTTCTGGTAGAATCCAGGTCAGCTCCTTATCTTAGCATATGAAGTCCCTGTAGACATAGCTCCTCCAGCCTCTCTGGCCTCATTAGTCTCAATCTTAGTCTATTCCTGCTTCTAGAACCAACTATCCCAAACTAGGGACCTTAAAAATGACAGAGACATATTTTTCCTATTTCTGGAGGCTGGAAGTCTGAAGTCAGGATGCCAGCATGGTGGAATGAAGGTGCACTTCTCACCGTGTCCTCACGTAGCTCTGTGAGGTCTCTTCTACAAGGGCATTAATCTCATTCCTGAAAGCCCAGCCCTTACGTAATTATAACCCAAAGGCCCCACCTCCTAACACCATCATGTTGGTCATTAGGTCTTCAACAGAAGAATTTTGGTGAGACACAAACACTCAGACCATAGCAATCTCTATTGCTTGCTCTTTATTTCAGACCTAGCCAACACTTCCTGTTCCTGAAATTCACCACTAGTGACTGCCTCCATTTCTCACATATCATCTTTCCCTTTCTAGAAAGTTATTGCCCACCTACTAGATGCATAAACACTTACTGAATGACTTGGTAAAGTGGGAGCCACTACATTGTATCTTACAAGTTGTCCATGCCCTGCCCACAGCATGCTTTGAGTCAGCTCTTCATCACCTGGAACATACCGGTGATGGGGTCTGTGCACATTCTTAGTGGAAACTTAGTCTGGCTTATGACTCCTAGGGCTCCTATGAACAACTACAACAAACATTTCCAACATGAAGACAAATCCAAGTGTAGAAGTAAATTAAAATTGAGACTCATGCAGGAGAACGTTCAAATATCTATTAATGGGCAAAAGACAATGTAATGTAGCAATTCTTTCCTTTTGCTCTTATACGTAAATGGCAACAAACTTTTAATATTTCTAATGTAAGCGTATGTATACACTCCATTACAACCTACAGACGCCGAGATATATTTACAGTGATACTAGCCTGGTGCTCAGATTCAGGTCAAGACTATTTTGGTCTTCATTGTCCATTAACCCAGGCTCGTCTTCCTGTTCAAATAAAATAATGAAAACCATACATCCACTAGAAATGTACTATTTAGGTTTTCATTCTTGAATATAAAAGAGGAAGGATGATTACTATGGACCAAGTTGTGTCCCATCCCTGCCCCCAAATTCATTTGTTCCAGCCCTGACACCCGGTGTGACAGTATTTGGAGATAGGGCTTTCAGAGAGGTAAATTAAGGATAAATGAGGGTATCAGGGTGGGAGTCTAGGCCAGTAGCACTGGTATCCTGTAAGAAGAGGAAGAGACAGCACAACCTCTCTCACCATCACATGAGAACACAGCCAGAAAGCAGCTAATCCCAAGACATGACGAGTGTCACCAGAAACCAAAATTTCCATCAGAGGGACTGTAAAAAAAAAAGATGATTTCTGCTGCTTAAACCACCCAACGTGTGGTATTTAGTGGGGACAGTCTAGCAGACTGACACAACAATACAACCCGCTGAGCCAAGTAAGTTGTACTTTGACAGTGGCCCTTGCTATAAAATCATCCTGAGTACAGGCTGCATTTGAATTTTCCACAGTAATCCCCTCCGCGGACCTTTGAGGACCATGTGAGGAAAAAGGGTTAAGTAATGTTTAACCAGTATGTATACTCAGTTCCTTTTATCTCCCTGAAACTTATTAGCACGCTGAGTACCAATTCACTGAGAATGAATAATACCTTGGATGACATCAGCTTCCGCCAACATGTAGGGGTTACTATGGTAATGGGGAAAGTTTTTCAGAGCACAAAACAAGTACCAGGCTTGATATATTAGTCAGCCCGGGAAAGCAGTCACATATAAGCCCCAGCATTGATTCAGTGAATAGCCATTTATGTGGCAAGCATGTTAGCAATTCCGCTGTGTTTTTCTGAACATCAAAACTTGGGCAGTTGTATTGAGCATCTTGGCAGATTTACAAAAGCGTTAACACTCATTTTCAGAGCCTCGTTTTTTGGGGGTTTTGTTTTTTTTTTTAAGTCTTTATTTCTCGGAACCCATATTTTCAACAGGTTCACAGGGTTTAGAAACCAAACACCAAAGTGAAAGTCTTGTACAAGGACTCAACTCCACTGTACCTATAAAACAAGCAGTTTCTTCCCCTCCTAGTCACTTAGAAAGTCCTTTTCTTGTCGTTAATTATATTAGTCTTTTCTAGTTCAGCGTTTTACCACACTGCCGCCCTCTCTGGGTTTCTAAAACTGAAGTATGCAACGCGAACTTATCTGCTGTCTTCCTAATGTTTTATACTGACAGTGCAGACCAAAACCTCGTAGCGTGTCTTGGTTTTAGCCACGCATTTAACAAGCTCTCAAATGATTTCTGTGCATGAAACTTACCAAATCCCAGTTCCCTTAGAAATTTCTAGCTCTGGGACCTTTGTGACAGGTTAAAGCCAAGTTTCGCAGGGTCCAGGCCACACGCTGGCTGGGCCTTCAGGAAGAGGACCGGAAAGTTGATATGCCGTCAATACTGACCAAAATAGCTTGTAACCTGTGATGGTGGCATCAGAAGGGCAGGTCTGCAGAACAGACCTAGGTGTTCTGGAAGTCACTCTATCGACAGACCATGTCTCCACTCTGGACTTGTGATTATTCCAAACTGGGGGAACACAGTCTTGCTTCCTGGCCACACTCTCGCTAATGGTTCAGTGAAGGAAATGGCCTGAGAAAACCGGCAGTGAATATTTGCGAGAAGCCTTGCACCCACCCCCATTGAGATGGATATTGCTGCTGAGAGGGGACCACGCAGTGACTTCCTTTAGACATTTATTTAGCGTGCAATGAGCCAATTCAAAACGTTTTGTCAGGCATGAGGAAGGGCCATAGACTTTGGATATCAGTCACAAAAAAATAAGTTTCAAAAAAGAATTCATGCAGCTGGACTTGCCCATATTTCCCCCCAAAATGTAATGACTTTTCTAAAGTAATAATTAACTTGCTGGAGTCTTAACCCTTTTCTCTGATGCAGTCCTAGCCACCTCGTGGTTTCCTGATCACCTCGTTTTTAATGTGGAACGATTGTGGGGGCGCCTGGGGGGCTCAGTCAGTTGAGCGTCGGACTTCGGCTCAGCTCGTGATCTCACGGTTCATGGGTCCGAGCCCCGTGTCGGGCTCTGTGCTTTGGATTCTGTGTCTCCCTCTCTCTCCACCTCTGTGTGCTCTCTCTCTCTCTCTCTCTCTCTCAAAAATAATAAATAAACATTAAAAAAATTAATGTGGAACAATTCCAAAAAGCTTCAGTGATGCAATGATTCTGATGTTAATTTCACAGTGAAAGAGCCCACGCTTCTACCTTTATAGGTAAAAAGCATTTGGGGAATTTGCAGTTTGTTTTCCTTGAAGATGGAAACAAATGGAGTAGAGTATCATTTTTACAAGATCATCAGTAATGCGTAATAACGCGTGTTTGGGGTTTCAGAACACTTGATTGTATTCAATTCAGAGCAGAAATAAGTTGCAATGACCACCAAGCCGCAAGGTCTGATCTCAAGAACAACCAGAACAGCTAACTTGGCTCTGGTTACGTTCACTGAGTATTGTCATCAGACCGGTTCACACATGGGGCAAAGGACCCCCGGAGGCCCACAGCACACGGAGCTGTGTGAGAGCTTGCGGTCGCGTGTCCCTGGCTCATGATCTCTTAGCTGATGGAAGGTAGTGCCTGGAGTCCATGGAGCCGGGGGGGGGGGGGGCGGGGGGAGTCCCCCAATTCTTTATAACCCGGGTGCCAGGATGAACGGAGATGTGCAGGGATTGCTGCCTTTTCAACTGCCGCAGCTGAAGTTGGGGCGAGGCGGTGGATGGCCCAGGAATCGTCACTCAGCGGTCATTCCCTGGTGCAGTTGTACGACCCGGATACGTGCGTATCTCCCTTCCTACTGGGTCTGCAGTCCTGCTCTGCCTGTCAGAGGAAAGGTCTGGACATAGCCAGCCGGAAGCACGATGCTCTGAGAAACCCCCAAACCACCGTTCATTTTTAAACTGGCAGATAACTTAAACGACTCGTCCGGAAGCAGCCAGAATATACCAAAAGGACAGACACTATTCCGAATAAACCGTGGGGTGTAGGAAAGCCCAAGATTCCCTACTTTCTTTCAGAAGAAAAGTAAGGTCGCACAAGGGTCCACTAACTGTCCCGACACCTCTGAGGTTCCTCGAGCAGATGCGTGTCTGGGTTACCACGTGTAAATGCACGGGTCTGTAAATGCGTGGCTGGGGCTACGGTGTCCTGGCCGTGGGCGTGCGCTAGGGTTCTGCGGTTCCGCCACGGAAAATCAGTGTCCTTGTGCCAGGAGCTTAAATACTCTGAGCCTCAGTTTGCATACCCATAAAATGGGCATAAGAATAGCAAGTGCTTTGTAAGTTTGTTAAGGGAGCAAACGAAGTAATGCGTGTAAAGCCCTGAGAGCCTGGCGCCACTGCGTAAATCAGTGTCACGATTACTGCAAGATTCCTGGACTCTACGAGATGGTCTTTAACCTCTGCAATTCAGGCTGAACTCCACTACCGTCTGTCTATCCACGACCGAAAATGTTCATTTTCACTGTAAATGCTCCCGCTTTTCTTAGCTCTTCCTTTTTGAAACACACTCTGGAGGAAAAGGACCGCTTCGTTCCCTCGCTGTTGAGTCTTACTGCCGTGGTCCTTCCTGGTGGAAGAGGCAAAGCCAGCGGGCAGGTGCGTGTCTGGAAACTTCCTGGGGCGAGAGAAAGGAAACCAGGAGGGAGATGGGAAGTTCTGAAAGGAAGTGCAAAAGGGAGGCCATGAAGGTTGCTCAGGCATATGCTCCTTGATCAGCTAGGCGGTTCTCAAGGTCACTGGCAGGCTCCTAAAGAACGAACTAATAGCAATGGAAGCAGCCGCATTGTCGCTCCGGGTCTGTTCCGGTCGTACACACGTGCTCACCTTGAATCCTACTGGTGCCACCGCTGCTAATTCCCGCTTCATTATCAAATCTGACAGGAAGAAATAACTTGCTCCAAGTCACACAGCGTCAGATTGGGCAGTCAGACAGCAAGTCCACCTTCTTAGATAATACTCCAAACTGACTCCCAGGGATTACCTGAAATTGGGAGACACAGCAGGAGTTTTATTCTAAATCCTAGAGTCATCGAAGAAAAATACCTCAAGGTGCAGTGTTTCTGAACATGCTTGGCTCAGCCTTCCAAGAAGGAATAATATGAAATTGCATTTTGCCTTCTTTGGAAGCAACGATTTCACTGTTAAGCTTTCGTGTTCGCATAAAAAGGAACAAAAGGAACTATCAGAGACCTTTAGACATTATGTTTCAAAGTAAGAATAATAGAATCGCACACTTCCTCTGTCTTTCTCACTATCACTCTTAAAACACATTCTGAAAATCACTAAGGCTCTCCGTGGTCTAAGAGAAACTGCTTCTGGATAAGAAGCAATTCTCCCCCAGGACTTTCGAGTTCCCCCTTACAGATAAATGCAAGGTCTTTTATCTTAGATTGACTGTTTCGGTTGTGGCAAAAATAAATTTTATACTGTCCATCATATACTTTAAAGCCCAGCTTTGTTTTTCTTGATATTGAAATGACTTTTCCACTGAAAGGATTATAAACACCCAGTTACCCATGTGATTATCTGAACAGAGTCTCAGTGTCACTGATTGCATGCAAAACCATTCATTTCTTCTTCCGCCAAACAGATACATAAGGTGTGGAATGAGTACACACGTGTTCTAGGAAGCTGACCAGCTGCCTTCACCGAATAAACGTCTTAGTAGGGGAGAGAAATCATAGAGAGAAAAAATAGAATATTAATTTTTTCTTACGACTGGGTGAGAAAGAAGACTCCCCTTCTCCTGGAGGTCATTGGCACACACCTATTTTGGGGAGGTTGGTAGATAAGACACCTGTATTTGTGAATTAGATGGTGAAAAAATTTTCTATTTCTCAATGATGAGAAAGACATATTTTATTCATGTAGTCTAGTTTTAGTTCACAGAAATAGTTTTTAAATGTCAATAATTTCCAGATAGTCCCCCTGCGACATCATCCAAACATACTTTAAAATACCCCCCACACACTTTTTTATGTGTTTTTTTTTGCTCTCTCTACTCAGAATGGCTCATTCCGAGATCTCAGAAGCCCCCCTGCACCTACTTACATCCTGACTTTTCTTCAGGGTATGTTGCAAATAGTATTCATGAGAACAGCTTTCATTCAACATTAAGTCCTTTTCTGTTTTTTTTTATTTTTTTAATGTTTTATTTATTTTTGAGAGAGAGAGAGAGAGAGAGAGAGGGAGACAGCATGAGCAGGTGAGGGTCAGAGAGAGACGGAGACACAGAATCTGAAGACAGGCTCCAGGCTCTGAGCTGTCAGCACAAAGCCCAACGAGGGGCTTGAACTCATCGACCGTGAGATCATGACCTGAGTCGAAGTCATACACTTAACGGACTGAGCCACCCAGGCTTCCCTCTGTTTTGTTTTTTTTTTTTTCAATTAAAAATTTTTCTTTTAATTTAAGACTCAGCTTTGACAAACCAAGACTGCTAACCTGAAATTGGTCTCACAATTTTCTATCTGATGAAGATCTCCCAACTAACTTTGGCCCATGGTGACCACCTTCCCTATCAATCACTCAGGTTCCTGAATAATATCCATGAATATTTTAGAGACACGCCCAGCTAATAAGAAGGAAAACTGGTGCTTTCTTCTCTCATGTTCTGAAACGTATATATCTGCTTGCTTTCTTTTAAACTACGAGCCCAGATGTCTCCTATTTACTTGGAGTAAGTACTCCAGTTAAAATCTATTTACTTGGTATATTGTTTCAACTAACAATTAAATGTGTGTGCCAAGCAATCATTTTGAATGTGAAATATTTGATGATCCCTGCAGGAGGCCCAGAAGATTTACAGATTTCATGCTCTGGGGAAAAGGCGGCACCAGGCTGCTTATCAGACATTTTTATTCAGTGAGTTGTATGTCCAGGCTGCTTCCTAAACTGGGCCTATTTACTTCCCACTTGTTATGAAAAACGTTTATTTTCCCCTCCACTGCTATAAAAGTAATGAATGAAGAATGTGGAGAAATTAAGAAAAATATTAGAAATATAATGTATTTATATCTCCAACACCCATAAAGCATTATTCTAAATACGTAAGCACGTATTTGTCAAATGATTGTCTTAAAAAATTGGAGACATACTATTCTTAATAAATATGATCTCTTTTTTCATCTTAAAATATAACAATTTTCCTATATCTTTGGGGCACCTGGGTGGCTCCATCAGTTAAGCATCTGACTCTTGAATATTTTAAAATTATTGTTTAATGTTTATTTTATTTTTGAGAGAGAGAGGCAGAGCGTGAGGAGGGGAGGGGCAGAGAGAGAGGGAGACACAGAATCCGAAGCAGGCTCCAGGCTCTGAGCTGTCCGCACAGGGCCTGATGCGGGGGTCAAACTCACAAACTGTGAAATCATGACCTGAGCTGAAGTCAAAGTTGGATGCTTAACTGACTGAGCCACCCAGGAGCCCCTCTGACTCTTGATTTTGACTCAGGTCATGATCTCATGGGTTCATGAGATGGAGCCCGCATTGGGCTTAGCGCCGACAGCTCCGAGCCTGCTTGGAATTATCTCTCTGCCCCTCCCCCACTTGTAGGTGTGTGTGCCCCCCCCCATAAATAAATATTTTTTTAAAGTAGAAAGAAAAAGAATTTTCCTATATCTTTAAATATTCTTCAAGAAGGTAACTGTTAATGTCTTAGTAAACATTTTTAGAATAAAAAAAAAATCTGGCTGCAGAATTTTCTGTCATATAATGTACCACACCATATATTTAACTATGGTTCCAGTGTTTGACATTTTTTTTTGCAGCTTCCAAATTTTATAAATAGAACTGAGATTGACATCCTTCTTATATCAAGATGTTTATGTATTTCTAATGATCTTTTTTTGGATAAATTAAGAGTGCAATTATTGAATGAAAAGCCATGAGTTTACATTGTATTTTCTATGCATGCCCCAATTTTTTAAAAATATATGAATTCACACTCCCATTGATAGTGCATGGGAATGCTTACCCTCATCCCTTTTACAGAATCTAGCTTGACTTTGCTGAAATTTAATGGACATGTAGTATTGTCAGGAGAGGAAAATACATGTGTTTCACTAAGTCACAGAAATTTAAGAAGTGGGTAAGGCAGTGCTCAGATAAAATTCATTGACCTAAACCATTAATTTCATTAAATAAGAATGGATTAAATCAAAAAGGAATGGATGAAAGGGATGCCTGGCTGGTTCAGTCTATAGAGCATGTGACTTCTTGATCTCAGAGTGGGGAGTTTAAGCCCTGAGTGGAGTCTGCTTTTTTAAAAAGTTAATTAATTTAAATGAACACAATGAGACACGGTCGTGAGTTCGAGCCCCGTGTGGGGCTCTGTGCTGACAGTTCAAAGCCTGGAGGCTGCTTCAGATTCTGTGTCTCCCCCTCTATCTGCCCCTCCCCTGCTTGTGCTCTCTCTCTCAAAAATCAACATTAAAAAATATATTTTAAAACAAAGATAAAAAAGAAAAATTCTGACACCATGCCTGATTAAAGAAAAACATTTTTATGAAATATGAGCAATTAAATATTCCTTACTGGATGGGAACACACGTGAAGTCAACCTCTGCGTCCTACTTAGAGGACAAGAGAGCAGTTGGGGGTGGGACAGCAGAGTCGTGGCAGGAAGGCCTCCCTCTGCTAGCACATCACTTAGTCAATCCAGATGGACCTGAGAGCGGGAAACGTGAAACTAGAAAGGAGGTGACAAAGCTATCATTTATAGGTGTTATAACTCTAAACCTGAATACAACAGAATAACCTAAATACAACAGAATTAAATTAAAAAAAATTATTAAATACAAATAACAATAGGGGTGCCTGGGTGGCTCAGTCGGTTAAGCGTCCAAATTCGGCTCAGGTCATGACCTCATGGTTTGTGGGTTCAAGCCCCACATCAGGCTCTGTGCTGACAGCTCAGAGCCTGGAGCCTGCTTCAGATTCTGTGTCTCCCTCTCTCTCTGCCCCTCCTCCACTCATGTTCTGTTTCTGTCTCAATAATAAATAAACATTAAAATTTTTTTTAAAAATACAAATACAATAAATACATTAAAAACTATTAAATACAAGCCAGAACGTGGTTGGTTCATTAAAACACCCAAACAAAAACACCGTTTACTGTTTTTTATCTTTAATTGAAAGGAAAATATCAGGTTTAAAATAAACCCTCCCCAACCCCGGAGGGAGGTTTAACTTAGCAAGAAATATGCAGTACATGTTGGGGAGAATTTTAAGTATACCTAGAAACCATATAGCATTCATATGAGAGGAAATGGCATTTTTTAAATTAAAAGAACAGTTAAAAATTGACAAAAAAGTAACAAATTACCCTACACAAAAGTAGCAAGGGATATTAACATAGAAAAAGAAAGTAAAGGGGGATCTGGGTGGCTCAGTCGGTTAAGGATCCGACTCCAGCTCAAGTCATGATCTCACAGTTTGTGGGTTCGAGCCCCATGTCAGGCTCTGTGCTGACAGCTCGGAGCCTGGAGCCTGCTTCAGATTCTGTGTCTCCCTTTCTCTCTGCCCCTTCCCTGCTCACACTCTGTCTTTCTCTTCCTCAAAAATAAATAAACATTAAAAGAAAAAAAAGAAATCAAAATGCCCAATAATATATGGAAAAATGCTTACCTTTACTAATGGTAAGAAAAGTTTTTAAAAGTAACAATGAGCTATGAGGTTTCACAATCAAAACAATTTTAAATGAAATCAAATCCCAGATTGACAATGTCGAGACACAGGGACTCATCTCCCTGCTATTTCTGGCATTAGCAATAGTGTTACCATGAGGGCAGAAGTCAGCAAAACATTTAGAGAACTTGAAAAAAAAAATCTACCAAATTTTTAAAGTATATACAGTATAAGTTGCAGTTGTAACCTTTGACACAATCTTCACCTTAAAAATGTCAAACACACATGATCTCTTGGGGTTGTGAGTTTGAGCCCCATGTTGGGTATAGAGATTATTTAAAAATAATTTCTTTTAAAAAAAGAAGCCAAACTTGCCTGATAAACCAGGCACCCACCAAATGTTTGCAACCCAGGGACATGTCACAACCGGCGTGGGTGGGGGAGTCAGCCAACATGAGCCTTTTCTGCCATGCACACAAGCCCACCTCTGCCTTTGGGAAAGTCGTGGATAGAGCAGTGGAGGACCCCTAGTTGTTCCTCATTAAATCCTGCACTTCCTGTGCCAAACCAAACAGAATGGGCGTTGACCCTTTAAAAAGCTGATAACCAGTCCGTGCAAAAGTGTCTGACTCTCGCAGCCTGGGCCACTCCCCTACCCCCAGAAGTGTGCACCTTTGCACACGTGGTGGCCTCCAGCCAGCACCTCCCCGTGCAAAGGATCAGATGGCCTTTGTCTTCTCCGGGTTGGCCCAATCACCTTCAGGATCTGTTCTCTTTGGGCCCTCCAATGTCCTCAGTCTCTCAGTTATCCCACTCTGCTCTGTGTTTCCATTTCTTTTCTCTCTACAACTGCCCCTGTTTCCTCATCATTATTGATAATGATTAAAGTCTCTCCCTTCTTTAAAAAAGTGCAGGGAAAATGGCAGAATGTGCTGACTAGCCCTCCCACTTCCCAAGCTGCACAACAGATAAACTGGAAAGATACATTTACTCTCACCCGCTCTGTCCCTCTACCTTCCAGTCTCCCATTTACTGACATCTAGCAACTTCCCCTAACACTTGACCGACACTGTTCTCTCTGTGGGTATTGACAGACACGCTTTGTGTAGCCAACGGACTTCTCCGTTTTAACTTCTCGATGTCTCTGTAAGACCAAGGAACAGTACATCCTGCTTCTCCTTACTCATTTAACCCATGGTTCTGCTTCCGGGACAACACTGTCTCAGGTGACTTTCAATCCTCCATGTCTCTATGCGTCCCTTGGAAGTTACTTTTCTCTCCTGGCTGCTCTCCTTGTGTGGTCCCATGCATCCACCTGCTTTCTCTACCAAGTACAGCCTGATGATTCCGAAATGGCTAACGTCACTGCAGGATCGTCTTCTGAGCTCTGACACTTAGAGTTGATTTTCTGTGTCTCCATCTATAGGCCCATCATGTTCTATAGGTCATCCAACTCGGGAAGTTCAAAATCAACCTTTGCTCTTCCTCCAGTGTTTTCTGTCCCAAAAAAGGGTTACGTTGGCAGAGACAATGCTGTGCTACACTGGTTTCTTGTCCAATGTGATAGAAAGAAAGACCATGTTCTCCAGGCCTCCATGCACCTGGGGGGATGGCGTGGCCGAGTTCTGGCAGAGGACCATGGACAGCAGTTTGGTGGGGCTCCTTACAGGCCTGGTCCTGAGGTCTTCCCCATTATCTCACAGACTTCTCACGTGGCCCCCAAAAAGATGCTTCTTGATGGAGAGTCTCCCCACTTGCATCAGACTGCCCGCTGAGTGCTAAATAGAATAAAACCACATGGCATGGCGCCCCTGCAGTATTGGACTTGTTTGTTACAGAAGCTTTGGTTCACTCCCCTGACTGATACAAACGCCAGGTTGGAAACCGGAGCGACATCTGTAACCTCTCCCCCTATAGTGCGATTCAGTCACTGTGGAGCCCTCTGCTGCCTTCATCCTCAGAGCAGGCTTCCCCGTCAAGCCACCATTTTCCCTGGTCTGAAGCCCCTGTTAGCCCCTCCTTTAGAGTTGACTCCACCAATCAGGTTCCACGCGGCAGCCAAAGTGGCCTTTCTGAATGCAAATTTTATTCTGCCTTATCTGAAACCCTTCCTTCATTTCCTGTCCCTACGGGATAAAAGTCTAACTCCTTAGCATGTAAGGCCCTTAATTATGTGTTCCTTGCTTGTCTTTTCAGCCTCACATCTCGCCAGCCCCGTCTCTCATTCTACACTTCCGTAGTCTTCAACAGCGTGGAATACCTCCAATTTTCATCCTCAGACCTCCAGCCTTGTGCATATTCCAATCCCTGCTGTGAATGAGCCCTCTCCCCTACCTGTCTGATTCCTCTTTATCCGGCCTGCTGAGGTCCGTGTGTCACCTTTTCCAGAAACCCCTCTGTCCTCCTTACTGTCCTCTCGTCACCTTCCTAGGTCCATCCCACAACCTCAGCGTGGCCCGCTGACACGTCTCTCTCCCTCCATCCCCTACTGCACACTTCTCGAGAACAAAGTGTGCGTCTTTGCGTTCGGAGTCCCTCCCGTGGTGCCTGGTACCTAATAGAGCAGCAGAAATGGCCACCGAATTAATAAACGAGTGGCGTTTGCATTCATTTACTACGGTATTTGATATTACTGAGATGACATGCACTTATAAAAGTGTGTGTTGACTCTGCAAATAATCAGCACTGTTTAAGCATAGTTCTATGTGAATTATATATGTGAATTCACATATGACATATGTGAACCATATGATACGAATCACAAGGACAGGGAGCTCATTTCTCTGACCTTTAGTGGGGTGACTGAGATAAAATGTCACTTGATTTTTCCCACTTCCCTAATTTTCTCAAGTTATTCCTTTGCCTGGAGTGCTCTCCGCCTTGTCGCTATCAAAATCTCTCCTTTCCCTGCAAGGAACCCCAAGGCTCTCAACCTCTTAGATGCCCACCCTTATCTCTCTAGCCATCAGTGCCCACCGCTCTTTCTGGTGCCCTTGGCTTTTGTTTCTTTTTTGTATCTTTTCATTATGATACATTGTTTTTATTTATAAGTTCCTTCAGAGCAGGGGGAATATCACTTTCCTTTTTATATCCATACACAGACTGGTAGAAGTGTGTACAGTGTAGGCACTTAACAAATGTTATGTAAATTAAATGTTGGGGATTTCAACACCAGAATCACCAAGGTAGCGGGAGATTCTAGACTACGCCAGTTCCAACCAGTGCAATGTCTCAGGAGCAGTGCTAAGAGATTTTCACGTTCTCAATTCCCACAACAGCCTTGTATATACGTATAATTAATATTACCATTTTGTACATTCCAGAGGTAAAAATAACTTGCCAAAGTGTGCACCATTGATAAGTAGTATGATCCTAATCACTATGCTATATTTTTAAGGTAGTTATATAATGGCAATAGGATTTTTTCCCTGTTAAAAGGAGAGGGGGAGAGACTGGGGCAGGAAGGGAGATGTTTCCCTGTAGGTAATTCAGTTCGGTTGATTTTATCCAAATATCAAAAGATACCTTTTAGAGAACTTAGTTAATTTGATTGAATTTTCATAGATATATATGAAATATGTCTGTGTGTATTTAAATATACATGTGTATATGTACGTATAAAAGATATAAATAGACATTATGTAAAATATTTTAAGTTTTATACACACACACACACACACACACAAAATCTATAATGGATAATTAAGTGTGAAATAAACCAAAATTATTTCAAGGATCCAAAATACGTCAGGATGCTTAGATGTGTAATTACCTCTACTGAGTAATTGCAACTCTTTGAAATGTTTGCTCCCTTGGCTGATGTGGTTTGGAGTCTAGGGGCGATCAGACAGTTAGTTACCTTTGCTCTCTCTTTATAGATGATTAATCGGATTAGCCTCTCCCTAAGTGACAAAGGATCTGCCTGCTACTTTGAATGAACCTTAGCAAGTCCTTCTCATTCTCTGCCTCCTTTGAGCTAATTACGGGGTCTACAGACAATAAAGGGCCCCCTGTGTTCTAGGATCCCCATTAGTCCATGTTGTCATGGCAATGTTCTTTTCTGGGCTCCAGAGAAGTGGTTCTCCTCCTGTGAAATTCCCCCAGGTTGGCAGGGATCTATTTCGTAGCACTGCCCCTGCCTGATCGAAGACACGGCAGGAAGAGTCAATGATGGTGCATTGAGAGCATGGCCCTTTCTGCCCCCTGTCCCCGTCTCCCCCTCCCCTGCATAGTGGAACCCTTTGCTCCCTGGATGTGCGGCTGAGCCCGGTGTTGGGGATGGCTGCGTGGCAAAGGGGAAGTCAGCACAAAACAACAGAGTATCTGAACCTCCCAGGGAGATATGGCTTAAATGATGCATCCTAGGCTGGCTGCCCTGAATAAAGTATGACCACCCAGCTCCCGGGGGCTGCATTTGCTTCATTGAGATACTTTTAAAGACCCTATTCATCGATAACTTGGTTAGTTTCCTTTCTTCACTCTGGATGCTGGTGATAGAACAAAATGGCACCAGTCTGCTCTGTCCTGGGGTGACGCATTAGTGGGGTTACCTCAATGGCTTGATTCTCCACCTCTTATAGTATCTCCAGTTTGGCCACATGACTTGCTTTGGCTGATGGCCTTCAACCATAGGTATGTTGGGTCTTGCTGACTTCTATCACAGCCATGAGCATGTGCCCAGGCTAGCCCACTGCCCACTGGGAGACAAGAGACACGGGGAGCAGGGAGGAGTCAGTCCAGCTGAGGCCATCCTCCATCAGCCACGGATATCTGACTCCAGACATGAGCAAGACCAGCTGAGACCAGCTGAAATCACCGAACTGGAAACTCATGAGGTGCAGGTACGGGAATGATTGAACTCATTAGCTCTCAGAATCACTTATTACTCAGCATGGCTATGGCTTAGGTCACCACTTTCACAGAGAATGCCTTTGGTGCATGGATTTCTTCTCATCAGTTCATCTCAAGGTCAGCATAGAGTGCTTTCTTCATAAATTATTTTGCAGAGAAATGGTATATTTTCTTGAGCATCTCAGTACATGGGAAGCTCCTCAAAGACACGGGCTACATCCAGTTCACTGTTGTAGCCCCGGGGCCTGGCGTACGCTAGCCGTGTAATATGATTTTGAGAGGTGAGTGAATTCGTGAATGACCGAGAGACGTGGTGTTCTTTGCAAGCTGGCAGTGGGAAGGGAACTGTCGGCTTGCCACCTAGAACATCGGCATCATTCTCCTTCAATTGTAGGTCAAGTAGAATGGAGTTGTCTGTCCCATTTCTGACCTTTTATACAAAGGGGATGTTTCCTTACTGTAACTTGAGACCCATGGCGACTTGAGAATGAGCATCAAAGGTTGGCCCCGCCCCAAGTCCCGAGGCTACTTTGCTACTTAACAGTGAGCTCCTGACTGCATACGCTGTGCTCTCTGTTGAATCCTCTGTGTCTGTTTCTGCCTGTCTCTATCTCTGTATCTGTGTCTCTCCATACCTCCCTTTTCATTCTGGCAGTTTTCGTGGGTATGGTCTTTGACCGATTGGCCTCAGTTCCACTCTTCTTTTACCCCAATTTTACTGGTCCTGTCCTCAACATGAGAAACACCTCTATCACTGTTAGTGATGTTAGTAAACCTTCGGCTGAAGCATGAAGTGTCAAAAAAGGTGATTACCAAAGGCAACATGATAAAAAAAACGGGATGGGCAGCGAAAATCAAAATATGTCCAGGGCGGGAATGTGGATGCAAGCAGGAAGAGCAAACATCAAGTCCAAAAGGCCAGGGGGGCAGGCTGAGACAGGAAAGTGGCCAGACTGCCAAGCCATGGCATAAGGCTAGCACAACGTAAGTCGTGGCACTATCATCTCGTGCCTCCAGTCTACTCTCTGGTTCAGAAGCTGAACTTGATCCCCTCAATCTCCACTCTTGGATTTTGTCATCTGTAGATGGATTTCACATCAACTTCCATGCCAACCCGGACATGTAACAGCAGCTGAATGGTTTTCCCTCCACTGTGTCCTGCCAGCAGCAATGGCTACCCCCAGGAGTAAGGTCAAAGACAATTGTCCCTGCCCCATACTGCTTCTCAGCTTCCCTGCATCCTCTGCCCAGAGCCCTGTTCTCTGGCCAATTCAGCCGCCCTACTTCTGAAATCCTTTCACCAATGATTTGCTTTCTCATTGGCCTGTCTTGCTTCCAGTCAACTCATCACACTTCAAGTCAAGTTTAAATTGCAGCTACGAGTTTAATTCTCTGAGAATGACGCTAGGTCCTTCCAAGAAAAATGCTGTATTGTTGAGGGAACAGTGGATGAAACAGACCAGAGAGTAGATGAGCTCTACTCAGCTCCCACGGAAAAGCCTCAAGATTCCTTTCTTCCCTCAGAGCAAGACCTGAATCATGTCTCCGTATTTGCATCCATCAGGAAATTGGCAATTACACTCGCCAAATGTTAAAGTCAGCAATCCACGGACAGGTTTTGGAGAGTTTTTTCTTTCTATTTCCATTTGGAAAAAAATGTTAAACTTACTTAAAATAATTCACAATGTTAAAATGAATTTCATGTGTTTATCCTCCAATTTGAACTTTTATTGACATTATCTCAGTCTTGCCTCATGTCCTTCTCAACACTGAAAGCAAGTAACAGACATAATGCCACTTAATCTCTGATAATCTTGCCACCTTCTCTTTTATTTTTTACATTTTTAATTAAAAAATTTTAATGTTTATTAATTTTTGAGAGAGAGAGAAAGAGAGACAGAGAGAGAGAGAGAGAGAGAGAGAGAGAGAGAGAATGAGTGGGGGAGGGGCAGAGAGAGGGGGAGACACAGAGTCTGAAGCAGGCTCCAGGCTCTGAGCTGTCAGCACAGAGCCCGACACGGGCTCGAACTCACAATCGTGAGATAATGACTTGAGCTGCAGTCGGTCACTCAACTGACTGAGCCACCCAGGCGCCCCTATTTTTTACATTTTTTATCTTTATTTTATTTTATTTTATTTTGTTTTTTATTTTTTGAGAGTAAGAGAGAGGCAGTGTGAACAGGGGAGGGTCAGAGACAGAGGGAGACACAGAATCTGAAGCAGGCTCCAGGCTCTGAGCTGTCAGCACAGAGCCTGACACGGGGCTCGAACTCACGAACCATGAGATCATGACCTGAGCTGAAGCGGGACGTTTTACTGACTGAGCCACCCAGGCGCCCCTTTTTTACATTTTTTTAAATGTATGTTTTTCTTTTTAGAGACAGAGAGCATGGGTGCATGTGAGCAGAGAAGGAGCAGAGAGAGGGAGAGAGAATCTTTCTTGTAATGTTTTATTTTATTTTGAGAGAGAGACAGAGCAAGTGGGGGAGCAGAGAGAAAGAGAGAGAGAGAGAGAGAGAGAGAGAGAGAGAATCCGAATCACGCTCCAGGTTCCGAGCTGTCAGCACAGAGCCTGATGTGGGGCTTAAATTCACAAGCTGTGAGATTGTGATCGGAGCTGAAGTCAGAAGCGTAACCAGCTGAGCCACCCAGGCGCCCTGCCACCTTTTTAATGTTCCAAATAGACTGCTTTTTATAAATCTGCATTGGAGTAATGACCACAAGTAAGGAGCAGAGGGTAGATGTTAGGTTCATAATGTTACCTATATTTTTTCCAAAAAACAAAAACAAAACAAAAGAAAACAAACACAAATACACTGGGTTTTTCCCCACCTCTTCTGTTGTCAAAATAACTGAAGGACCACAGAATCTGCTTATTTTAAATTTTCATCCATTTCATTAAGAGCCAGTCAGTTAGTAAGGTTTTATGCTTGGCCCTAACCAACTTGATAAACTCTATTTGAAAAGACATACAAGGTGAACCTGTTACCGTAAAGTCAAGACCATAAAATAAAAGCCAAACATACTCAATAAACATCTATTTCTAGGTATCGAAGTGCTTACGGGGCCAGAGGCCTGTGTGGAGTCAGAGGTTTTAGAGTCAGGTCCCAGCCTGCTCAGTAAAGAAGCAGTGACCTTGTTACCTGACCTTGGTGGAATGCCAGCGTTAGTCTGCGAGGCAGCCGTTACACAGAGGGCCCTGTTCAGAAGCTGATTTTCTCACATTACCTACCGTAGGGCCGAAGTCTGAGATCAGGGTGTCCCTCTGAGGTCTCTCTCCTTGACTTGCAGATGGCCACCTTCTCCCCCTGGGCTCACATGGTGTTCCCTCTGTGTCTGTATCCTGATCTCTCTCTTTTTTTAATCTTTATTTATTTTTGAGAGAAAGAGAGACAGACAGAGCATGAGTGGGGGAGGAGCAGAGAGAGAGGAAGACACAGAATCGGAAGCAGGCTCCAGCCTCCCAGCTCTCAGCACAGAGCCCGACATGGGGCTCGAACCCACAAACCATAAGATCATGACCTGAGCCGAAGTCGGACATTTAACCGACTGAGCCACCCCGCTGCACCTCCTGATTTCTTCTTTAAAGCAGAACAGTCAGATTGGATTGGGGCCGGCCCACATGACCTCATTTTACCTTAATGACCTCTTTAGAGTCCTGGTCTCCAAATGCAGTCACATTCTGAGACACTGGGGCTCCCCTTCCACAAAAGAATTTTAGAGGGGGATGCAATTTAGCTCATGACTACGTCCCAAGTGAATGCGTTGTCGTGAGGGTGAATGAGATCACATTTACAAAAGTGGCTGCAAACACTATACAGAATGTGTTTATTGTTTGGTCATAATGCATTTTTTAATCCACCAGAATTTAATTATGTGAATCAACTATATTCAGTGCTGAGCTAGCTGCATGTGGAACCCTTGTATTTTAAGAACTCATCATATTAAAGAGCATCATAATTAACACATACTCATTGAGAGGCATATAAACTAGCCAGATCTGTAGTGGGTACAAACTTGACTAACTGAGCCCACAGAAGGAAGCTCTCCCCATAAGGCGAACGGGGCAGCATCAGAACAGGATTTTGGAGGAGAGTTAGGATCTTATATGGTGGGATGAAGAAGTGAGAACAACAGGGACACTCGGTTGAGCATCCAACACTTGATTTCGGCTCAGGTCATGATCCCAGGGTCATGGGATTGAGCCCTACATCAGGCTCCATGCTGAGCATGAAGACTGCTTAAGATTCTGTCTCTCTCTCCTCTTTCTATAAAATAAAATAAAATAAAATAAAATAAAAAAAGAAGTGAGAAAATGAGATCACTGAAGACTTCTTCTTCTTGATGGAGAAGCTAGACCCTACCCCCTACTGAGAAATGGTAGAAATAAAGTTATACAGGAAATACAGGGCCAGATTAAAAAAGACCTTAAAGCCAGGCATAGGATTCAGGGGATAATGAAGAAAATTACGTCTACACCAAAGATATAATTATTTCTACATCAGTGTGTTCATTCTGGATGAAACCATCTCCTGCTAATAAAAATAGACACCCCTAAATAAAGAACACAAAAGAAAACTCTTCAATGTGATAGAATTATCTGAATATGATTTTAGTCCTTTTGTATTCTGTTCACAATAATATTGGGCCAGTGTATAAGTTATCTATTGCTGTGTTGCAAATTACTCCTAAATCTTGGTGGTCTAAACAACATTTTTGATCTCACATGATTTCTGAAGGTTAAGGACCCAGTGTCCCTTAACCACGTGGTTGTGGCTTGAGGTGTCTCCGGAGATTGTAGTCAAGCTCCCAGCTTAGGTGACGCCATCACACATCTCGTCTGGTGCTCAAGGATCCACTTCCAAGCTCACTCATCGTTGTGAGGAGGCCTGGGTTCCTCACTAGCTTTGGCCAGAGATCTCTGTTTCTTGACATGCAAGTCTCATCATAGGCTTCCAGAGTGTACTTACAACACAGCAGCTGGCCTCCGCCAGATCCGGTGGCCTGCAAGAGAGAATGTATATGTGTGTGAGAGACTGTGACTGTGTGTGTGAATGAGTATGTGTGTGAGAATGAGTATGTGTGTGAGAATGAGTATGTGTGTGAAAGAGAGTGTGTGTCTGAGTATGTGTGAGAGAGAGTATGTGTAAGAGACAACTGTGTGTGAGAGAAAAAGAGAGAGAGTGTGTGTGTGTGTGTGTGTGTGTGAGAGAGAGAGAGAGAGAGAGAGAGAGAGAGAGAATTTATGTGTGAGAGAGACAGGCAGAAAGAGAGAGACAGAAAAAGACAGGAGGGTGTTCTGGGGACCATTTGGAAGCCATGTGAGAAGCTGACTGCCCCATCCGATAGTAAGGACCTGCTGTGGCTTGGAAAAATATTAGCTTTTGTCAGTATTACACACAAATATTTTCTTTACATTATCAAGGTGAAATGAGTTTTCACCTGTTTCTTTTCATTATGAAAATAACTCAAGGTTAAAATCATTTGGGAGTTTTGTTTCCTGTTCAAATACCTTCTTTTGTGGAACTAATTCTAAGTTGAGCATTTGCATTATCTTGAAGTGTATTTGTAATTCTGTAAGTAAAACATTGGTTATAGGAATGAATATGAGGAATAGATTCACATAGGTGTGAGGATTGAAAGTATACACAGGGAAGAACTCACTCTTACCAGTTCATTAGCAAATGAAGAAAAGGTTGGTAAAATAGTCAATAATTTTTTTACTTTAGGAAAATAAGATATAAAGCACTTTAAAGGACTATTTAGCACACACAGTAAGAGATCTACAAAATTTAAGCACAAAATCACAGTCCTTGTAATGCAAGTGATGTTTATTATGTGAAGGGTCAATTAAGATGGGTAATAAGGGTTTGGATTATATTGGGAGGAGGTGTCCTGAAATGTTGGTTCAGGGGACAGATGGAGAATTCATGATTTCTTGAAATGAAGTAGAAATGGAAGAATCTGGAGCAATCATCACTTTAAAGTTCTTGGATATGAGATCTGAATTGGATGTCAGGCACAAACACTGCTATCCAATATAAATAAACTAAACATTTTTTATGAGAAAAATTATACACTGCATTTCTTAAAATATACAACATGAGAAAGGAATCAATCTGAAGTTTCTTGATTGGCAAAGATTAAGAAAGATGAACATAAAGCAATGAGTTCTCCATCACTAGTGTTACTGAAAAACGGTAAAGCATGGGACTCTCTAGAATAAATGATGCGTTAGCTCCTGTAGATGATCGACAGTAGGAGACTCATGAGTCTCATCATCTGTAGAAAGGTGCAAAGTTCTTCACACCTAGGGAAGGCAAGAAGCATCAGCTTCATTGGGACATGAGAAAAATGTGCTCATGCATGTACAGTGAAAAGATCAACCAATTGACCAACCAATTGACCAAGTCAGTTTCGGGGTTGACTAGGGATACAGGATATAATATAATTATGAAGCCAAATTTTACCAATGTGTAAAACTAGTCAAGGGAACTGGTCAATTCAAGAAACACAGGCACCTTTCTCTTCTCCTAAGGACAAAAATGGAGACCAGGCAACGAAGTGGGGCCATGAGGGACTCACTGAAAGGAGACCATCTTCCTGTGGGTCAGCACCTCCCTTGCTAGCTGAGGAAGTGGAGGCTTATGAGCAGAGCTGTTCCCTGGGGGTGAGACTTAGTTGCGCAGGGGCCACACACTTAGGAGGACCCGGTGCTTCGTTTAATGCCCTGCTGTCACTGCTGTGAAATGGTTCACAGATTTGAACCAGGGGCCCCTTATGTCATTTTGCACTGGGCCCTACAAATGATGCAGCCATTCCAGGCACCTGGGTTAATGTTCCTTCCATGGTTGGGGGAGCAAGGTGTTAAGAGTGCCACTGGCTCCACCTATCGCCTACATGCCTTGGGTAAGATCCTTATGTTCTCTGGCCTCTGTCTACTCACTTCTGAAATGGGGATGTGATCGGACCCACTTCATAATCCCCTAAACCACTATGGACACAGCGCTCATCGCTATGCCTGTCACGGGTAATGGCATGCACGTGTCAGCTGCTCTTTTGTTGTTTTTATTGTTTTGTTGCCATTAGTGTGAAACAGATAAGGGAAAAAAAAATCCAGTCCAGACTGCCAACAGCCCTGCTCAACCAGCACTCAACTCCCCAAGTTGCGTGTGTAAAAGTGATAAAAATGATTAAAGACTCAAGGTCACTTTTTACACTTTCAATGAAATAATTGATTCGGCTGGTTGGTTATATACCTTCCAAATACATCAGACACATACAAGAATATTTAAGGCTGTGAGGACTTAAAATTAGCCATATCAGTGGAATATAGAGAGGTGTTTTTTCCGCTCAAAACAAATACTAACCATTAGTAATATTCTCATTATCCTGTTATGTGCCATCTTGAACATAAGAAGGGGTAAGCACTGGGATCTTTGGAAGAAGGGTAGGCAGCAGGTGGTGACAAGGACAGGAAGACCACACCTGATAAAACGCATGGGGGGGCGTGGACAAGAGACTGTCCTCTGAGTCCTTCAGTACTAATAACTAACATTTGTGTTCAACGAATCCATGGACCCACTATCCCCCACGGAAGAAACCTAGGCAGCCCCATTTCCTTTGGCTTTCAAGTCCAAGGAGATGACATTCCATAGACAGGACCGTGTTTCTGTGAAATAGTGAAAGAGTTAAGTTCAAAGTCCATACAGAGTCCTCTGTAAATTCACAAAGAGCTGACAAAAGAAAAGTTTCATGTCCAATGTAAGGCGTAGGAAGACATTACTTTTGGCTTACATTTGAAAGGAAAGCACATTTAGAGTTCACCTTCTTTAGATACATTAATTGTCAAGGTGCAGTTCCATAAAAATTAATATAGTAATTAGATACAAGATGAACCAATGTGTGGGGAATTGCGAGTCCAATTATTATACACGTTTTTTCTTAAATTAACTAATTTGAATCATAATGTCAGGCAATTTGCACACTCCAATGTGCTTCTTCCATGGCAGAGAATAACAAAACAGACAACCAACCTAATGGAAATATTGCATGTAATGAAACTCGAGAGGGTCATGAGTCCCCTGGGTGACAGGTGTTATTAAAATTTGAAAGGACATTATTGTTACAGTTGGGCAGGGAATTTCGAATATTGGCATTGCCGGGCATTAAGGCCATCTGTCTTGCACAATGCGCCTAGTAATATTAGAGAAAACAGACACAAGCTGCTATATATTTGAAATAAGGCAGAATGCTTAAACCATTTATCTTGAGACACATGCGTCCTCAATATGTGCCATTTCTGTGCCTGAAACCCTGATTCTGCCTATAAACAGAATCAACCCCTTTTCCTCCTTCCTGTTTACATCTTTCCGATATTTTCAAGTGGAAACCTCACACGTAGAGATTGGAATGCAAATGACTTATGCTCTGAGTCTGAATCTATCATTTGCATGCAATTAAATGATTCACATAATATTGTGCTCTTGGAAAAACATCCCCTGAAAAATATCTTCATTATTTTTTCCGCCACACGTAAAGTCATAGGCTTGAGTATTCATGTAGACTCCGTTCTTTTAAAATATTTTCTAAGCCAATTGTTTTCTTCCTTTGATATTCATGTTCTTATATCCCTCATACTTGATCACATCTTTATGCCACTGAGGTACCCTGAATGTGACAGAGTTCATTCTGTCTACTTAGAATCATCTAGCTTCATTGGCATGGCAGACGGAAGGATTATATATACCTCAGGGGTATGATGATTTCTTGGTTATAGCTGAAGTCACAGTGGATTTGCTTACTCTCCAATTGCAAACTATTTTGCATAAACATCTTTTTCAGCTCTGTTGCTCATGACTTTCTAAGTCTATCCCCTGCTGATCGACTGGGGTCTGGCTTGCTGGTCCCTGGATCTATTAACGTGAATTACCCAGGCTAAACTTTACCTTGTTATTTCCCGTGAGAATTTCTTAACTTTTCTTGTTCCATTTAAATATTAGGTTCTTTCCTTTGGTGGTGCTTACAAAGCTTTCCAAATTGGGATCAGTTCAGAAATAACAAAGCAATCGCTGTTTGTCCTCATTTTCCCAGCCAAAAATAAAGATGTCTAATCAATTCGGAGTAGTGTTAATCTTTTGATAGTAACTTCTCTTGAAATCAGTCCATCTTAATTCAGTTGAATTTGTCAGTGTTTGGCTCTTCCATTCTAAGTAATTGTGAGCTAATTTCAGTGATTCAGTCTATCTCCTTACTTACATAACAGGTACCGCATATGATGAAGTAGCTTGCGGAGATTGGTTTTTACCTTGCACACTACTTTGCACCATGCTTTCATGTAGTAGCGAATCACCTGGTATGTGTTAACATGGCAGGCTGGAGAAAATGGATTGTCTTTAATAGTGTTATTTCGGGGCATAAGAGAGGGCACTCACAGGGTGCAAAAGAAGTGGGGAGGAGATCTAATAACTAAAGATTACAAAACTGGATGCACCTCCTTGCAAGGTCTTGAGCTCTCTACCATGAAAAATTGAGCTCAGGTTGTGGATGCTACCTAGCTTGTTTTTGCACAAGGTTGGTAAGACAGCGTATGTGTGTGGGGACGGGGGGGGGGATCTCTGGGATGATTCACTCTTTTTTTGTCTCTTATCAGAATTTTAGAAAATTATAGAAGATATGGAATCCATCAAAATAGGAACACCTACAGTGCAAGAAATTGGTAATCAACAGAATTTCCTGTTGGATTGGAGTGCTTTATTGTGAATTTTCCCTATGAATTATTGTATGTTGTGCTCTTGGTATCCAAACCTCAGATGGGGAGACCCCAGATGTCCTTTCTTGGGTTTAGTGCATATTAAAGGTGGTTCTGATGGCCAAATTCCAATGTGTGTGGCGGGGCGGGGGGGGGGGTGGTGGTGGTGGTGTTTATTAAACCACCACCAAGCAATTCTCAGTAATACCAGCTTGATGCCCCACAATTAAATTCAATCCAGACACTATCTGCCTAGAGATAGGATCAGATTCTCCAGGGTAAGGGCTCAGACCCACAAGACTCCCCACTTCAGATGCCCATTGCAAGCCCAGGCTGTCATCTGTGCTTCCGACAGACCAGCTATAGATTGGAGGTTCCAGTGACCTCCGCCTTGGGTTCAGTAAGTTTGCTAGAGTGGCTCACAGGACTCAAACATTTTACTCACTAGGTCATCAGTTTATTATGAAAGGATACAGCTCAGGAACAGCCAGATGGAAGAGATGCTTAGGACAGGGTATGGGGTGCACGCCCACTTGGAGTACAACATTCTCCCCCAGATATCTAGGTATTCACCAGCCTAGAAGCTCTTCAAATCCCATCCTTTATGGAAGCTTCATTACAGAGGCACGACTGATTAGATCATTGGCTGTTGGTGACTGATTCAACCTCCAGTCTCCCTCTCCTTCCCAGAAACCAGGAGGCAAGACTGAAAGTTCTCTATTCATGGTTGGCTCCGCTGACAGCCAGCCCCCATCCTTAGGTGCTTTCCAAAACCACCTCATTAATGCAACAAAAGGCACTTTATTGCTTCTTGGACTAAGAAATTCCAAGAGTTTTAGGAGCTTTATGCCAGAAACGGGGATGGTGACCAAATACATAGTTCTCATTATAACTCACAATATCGTAGTGTGTCGTAGCCCAGACACGTGCTTATCTCTGCCTGCCCTTAAACCAGCTCATGGTTTTAGGTGAGTTGGAGAACATACCCAAAACTAGTTGAACGCATCAGTAAGATGAACACAGCATCAGGATGGACAGCACCTGTCAAATTGTACGCCAGAGAGATACGTATTTATGGTGTATTACAACTCTGAGGAAAGTTTAATGAGTGAGAAGTAACTGCTTTCTAAAACAAAGATGCAAATACAGATTTTGACCTTATATAAGACCCATCCAATTAGTTTAAAAAAGTGATTTGGTTATAAGAACAAAAGCTTAAAGACCCTTTCTGATAGTGACAAGCACTAGTAACTCTTTCCTCACCGCTGGTATAGTTCCCTCCAAGGGAGGAACATGTGGGTCGCGCTGGTGACGGCACCTGATGATATTTTCTGAGTTGTTAAAACACAAAGGGACCCTCTAATTAATTAGCCGCCCAGCTGGCATGAGCCCGTAGCTCAACTCATCATGAAGACACAAACAATGACGATCAGACATGCCTGTTGGCAAAGCCTGGATGGGGACAATCTCAGAGAGTTTGTTCTGTATCTAGACTGATTCAGTCACTGGCCAGAGCCCCTGGCATTTGCAGCCTGAAAGCAGACATGGGCGATGCAAGCCAAGGAGAGCGGCTGTGTGCCAATAAAACTTCAGTTCTGGACATTGAAATTTGGATTTTATATAAATATCACGTTTCATGAAATATTCCTCTCCTTTTGATATTTTCCAACCATTTACAAATACACAAACCACTCATTGCTTAGGGGCCACACAAAAAAAATTGGAATTTGGTTGGTAGGCTATAGTTTGCTGACCCCTGATCTAGCATGTTAAAAAAAAATCTACTGCCTTATTTTAAAATAGATATGGAGGGCGCCTGGGTGGCTCAGTCAGTTGAGCATCCAACTTATGTAAGCTCAGGTCATGATCTTACGATTTATGATTTGAGCCCCACATTGGGCTCTGTGCTCACAGCTCGGAGCCTGGAGCCTGCAGCCTGCGTTGAATTCTGTGTGTGTGTGTGTGTGTGTGTGTGTGTGTGTGTGTCTCTCTCTGCCCTTTCCTATCACCCCCTCTCAAAAATAAACAAACATTAAAAAATAAAAATAGTTTTTGGATATGATCTGGTCATTGTCAATATCCAGAGATAATTGTAGTCATTAGGACACCCATTGTGTGCGCTGCCGGAAAGGGGGTTTTTCAAAGCATATCCGCAGAGTATATGGAGCAGCGCCATGATGGGCTGTTGAGACCGCTGTTGGGTGGTCAGCTCTGGGACTGTCCTATAAGCGTTAGCCTCCTCTTGCAGCTTACGTGTTTGTTGCACAACCACCCTTGCTCCCGGAGACTGCGATGTTGAGCACAATAACCTGTGCTGTGCACTACGAAAAGCGGAGTTTCGTTTGGGAGAACGGAAATTTTAAATTTACGAAGTCCGCATTAATTGGAGAAGTGGATTCTACCTATATGACAAGAAAGAAGACTCGATGATATTTTGATCCCATAGAAAAACTAAGAATAGTTTATTAATCTAGTTCCAAGAAAATCTGCTAACTGCAGAAGGCAGGACAATGATGACACACTTCTGTGTGGACACCGTGCTCGTTTCCCTGACATTGGCATAATCCGGGAAGGACAGTGGGAGCTTTCACTTATTCATAAGTGTTTACAATAGGTAATGGAAAGTGACAAGGTTATCTAAATACAGATTCAATGTGGGCTTAATCTCATTCAATTATAATAGGAATTTCAGCCAGGAGCTGGTCTGCGCTGAAAGACACCTTTTTCTAGAGCCATGGCTTCTACTTCCATCAAGGATTCAAATACCGGAGAGACAGAAATCAGTAACGAACGACATCTGCAACAATACACTGTTGCGTTTACAAAATAAAATATCTTAGGTAGAAAAAAAAAATGCAGAGACTTGGCAAAAATATAGAGCAGCTAGCATTTCCGAGCCATGTGAAGAAATGTGTGATGTACTTGAAAGTCAACTAGAACCGGCAATGCGTCGCTGACACATCATGCAGTCCGTCGAAGCTTCAGGACGGAGATGAGAGCTGAAGGCACTCACAATTTATTCAGCGGCAGTTTAGGCCTGAGCCAACATAATTCCATCTCAAAAGCTTCCAGTCTTCACTACCAATGGCAGAAGTTCAAGTTGAGTGATAGCCCGTTTCCAATCAGAAAACAGCCTGGTTGAGATAAATGCTTATTAACTTTTTTTCCAGGATCCTTGCGTTCTTAGCTTCTCTAAATCCTTGCTAGGATCTGTTGGCACTGTTATTTACTCTCTTCCTCCTATTATATTCTTAAATCTCATGCGGCTGTCCTGCCTTAAATGAAAACAAAATAGAAACGAGTTTTATCGATAAATCAGATGTGGACGTTTCAGATGCAGGAGAAACTACATGAGGCAGTGGTCGAGGAGGGGATGGCAAATAAGGCAGGAATCAGAGTGTGATTCCAGGAGCAGGGAGGTGTTGAGAACTGCTTACACAGATAGAGTGTACAAGGTTTAAATCGTAAGCCCTGCTTTTTATTGTTGTAAGAAAAACATCATGGCTGTTCACCTTTGACTGAATCCAGGTCTCAGTTTGAATAATGGCACAAATGTAAACTTACATTTCAGTATTAGGCCCATCGAGTTGGCTCATGGCTGCATGTGTGATATGATCGGTCTACATCTGAACCCAATTTCCCATCTTCTGTGGCAGTCATGTTGGTTGAAGATGCCTGGTTTTTGTTCATATACATGTGATGTTTTTATTTTGTTATTTATAAAATTAACCAAATGATATTTTGAACCTTATGTAATAAGATTGTAAGAAGCAGGACCCTACTGGCTGACCGGCATCCAGTTTCCTCATTCGTGGAGGTGACAGTGGTGCGGCATTTCCTTGGAAGCTTTGGCTTGGGCTGTTTCAGGCTCAAGGTTTGGGATGTTTCAAGTTCAGGCAGCAACCAGTTCCATTATTAAGCATTCCTAGTGTTTAAGGGTTATTTCTTTGTAATCAAACTTCTTTTCAATCCTGTCTCTCAAGACTTCATCTACGGGTGAAAAACACATTGCAACCAATCTGATGCTGTATCCTTAGAACGGACATGCATCTCATCTCATTAAATGCCCTTTGGTTTTCCCTTGTAGAATTTCAGACTTTTTGAGGCTCATTCGTTGGCTTTATGATACTTCTGTACTTCTATCGTCTGGGATCCCTGGGCTCTTTTCAGTCAATGTCAGGAACGTGTTCAAGTTCCTGTAGTCTATAAAGTCAGAAGAATGTGTAGAACTTGTGTATATGGTTCATCCAAAGATATCTGGCCAAACACTGAGAGTCTGTAAAGCATAATATATATGTTTCATATGAATATTCAAATACATATTTCATGTATATGCACATATATTTCATATGTAGTATATGTGAAATGCCATGTGTATATGTATGTGTGTACATACACTTATATCTTATATCATGTGGCATATGAGAAAACACTATTTGTTCAATTTACTCTGTATGAGGCACAGTTCTAGGTGTTCTGAATAATCTGTGTGATACATAGAGAGGTATACAATTGTCTCTGTGTTACAGGCCAGTTCTTTTTTTCTTTACTTGCTTTGCTTTTTTCCATATTTTATAGTAAACCAGGTATATTTTAGGCATGATATAGATATATAAGAATAAATCATACATATATACATATATATTCATACATACATATATGTATGAATATATATCTTCAAAAATAGTCATTCTTTGAACCAACAATTTATTTCAACCCAGGAATTTATCCTAGGAAAATTATCAGATTTTTCTTATAAGAATATTTGTTGAAGCATTACTCATCAAGAAAAAAATGGAAATGGAAATAAGCAACTAATGCTTTCAGTGAGCCCTTCAATTTGAACACCCCTTGAAGGAAAGCCCAAGTCGTATTTTGTTGTTTCTGAAATTAGCCATTAAACCCATTAAGGCATATGGCTATTTCATGCTTCACTAGATTAAGCCAACTGAGGCCCTTTAGCCTCTGTAAGAATAGAAATACCAGGGAGTTGTTTGAAGGGCAAGAAAATTAGAATCAAAAGCCCTGAATTTCTTATTCCTTCTGTCACTAAAACCACTTACATGACCTCCCTCTTTCTCCTCCCTTCCCTTCCTGTGTTGAACAGCTCAAGCCTAGTGCCACTGTGTGGGCTAAAAGCAAGGTCATTTCTTGCTTAGAGAGCAGAGGGTGAACAGCCACAGTGGCCCAGAGAGGGGCTCCTGGCTGGAGTGCGGTGGTAGGACTCCTCAGGGAGGGAACTGTCCACCATGGGATCTCAGGGCCTTGGCAGTGGGCAGAAGTGATCTCCCCTGAGATGTGGTCTGGACTGGAGGTTGAAGCCCAAGCAGGTTGAAGAGGGAAGAGAAGAGCAGAGGAGACAGGAAACTGATAATCTACTGATGACCCAAAAGGTAGATATCTTAAGGACGATTAGAACTAGTTTTTTGTTTTTTAATCATCAGAGGAGGAGTTACAAAAACAACAAACAAACAAAAGGAAGCAACCACAATGAAACTCTTGATGACGATTGTGTTGGATGTGTTGGTGTGAACTCACTGTTTTCAATACTTCTATTTAGGTATAGAAATAAATATAAATGTGCATGTGTGGGTGTCACCCTAGCTCTGTCACCGAGGGAAACTGAGAGCAGCGATACTCCTGAGAGAATGAGCAGAGCCAGTGCCTATTTTTCACCACAAAGAACAAAAGGTCTTTGGAGAAATGGCTGGCTTCATAGTTGGACCAAAAACATTACCTAATGAACCCACAAAATCTTGTGTTGCCAGAAGAAGAAGAAAGGGTCCAAGTATGGAAAAAATGTCCTGAGCTTGATGCCGTGTTTTGCTTTGTGTTTCCTCTAACTGGAACACTACAGTATGCGGGGTGGTTGGAGTGATGGCTTGGTTCCTTACTCTCAAGTGGTTCTGGAAAAAAAAAATTTTGCACAGTAATCCAACTTTTCTGTAAAGCTGTGAGTGTTTCAAAGGAAAAAAGAAATACAGTAAAACCTTGGTCTGTGAGCATAATTCATTCTGGAAACATGTTTGTCATCCAAAGCACTTGTATATCAAAGTGAATTTCCCCAAGAGAAATAATGGAAACTCAGATGATTTGTTCCACAACCCCAAATATAAAATCATATCAAATCATAGAAAAATGATTATGAAAATAATATATTTATAAAATATAAAATCATGTAAAATGATTATGATAATGTAATTTAATACAAAATAATAAGGAAAGAACAAAATATAAATAAAAATAAACAAATTAACCTGCGCTTACCTTTGAAAACCTTAGTGGCAACTTTTCTACGTCTTCCAGAATGCGTGGCCATTGCTTTGATTTTTTTCGTGACTCCTTTTGTCGCATCTAGCAGCAAAATCTTGGAATTTCAGCCACTTGCATAGCTCATTCATACTTCTTGGTGATTTCCTTCTTAATTTCCACCTTAATCATCTCCTTCTTCTCACCTACTTTCTTTTCAACCTTTTTCTGCATGGGGGCCATTGTATACGCTCACGTGGATATTGACTATGGTACAGTATTAATAAACTCTTGTCGTGTACTGTATTTAACATGACTGGCAATAAAGCAGCAGAGGAAAGGGTCTGTATCTGCAGGCAATCTGACCTAGAATGAAGCAAAGCATTCCTAAGCTCACTCTTGTATGGAAAAGCAAAGGATGGTCCATAGGTGCTTTGAAGTGACCAAAAATACACTAGTGCCAGTAATGGGCACCTTCCAATGTCCTGAAAAATCACTGATTTCTGCCGAACATCATGGCCTGAGACTGAGCATCCAAGCATGGGAGACGATCACCCACAATCCCACAGAGAGAGAGAGAGAGAGAGAGAGAAGATCCACGGGCCCACTTGTGATCATGGGACATTCAGTGTCACATCCTATTCATATGGAAAGGCATCACTCGTTTATCAAGTTAAAATTTATTAAAAATGTTTGCTCATCTTGAAGAACACTCGCAGAACCAGTTACTCACAATCCAAGGTTTTACTATACTTCTTTATACTGTGTAAGCTCGTTAATCTCTCTTACCTTTGGTTTCTTCTTTTATACCAGTGAAAGAAAAAAAAGAATAAGATAATGCATATCAAAACACTGCAAACTTCAAAGATTGTTGACACAAGTTATTGCTATAAATCATCATCATCATAACAGTAACGATGATACACTGTGTTAACAAAACCATTCATCCATCTTTCCTTCATTCAGTTATTCAACACCTAGTGAACATATAATTGGTGTCAAGCATCTTGCTGGTTGAGGAAATGCAATCTCAAAGAAGATGTATAGGAGCATGAGGTGCAGTGAGGGAAGAGAATTAAATCCCCGCTCCGGACAGGGTGTGACATGGGCTGTAATGAAGCAAACTAAAAGTCATAACTGGGGGAGGGGAGGATCAGGTGGAGCCCAGAAATCACAATGTAGCATCAGGAAAAGATTCAGTAAACTATGATGCTTAGATTGAGTTGTGTAGGATAAGATACAACAAAAGAAAGGGAGAGAGCCAACAAGATGGGTGATGTCTCAGAATAGTCATTAAACACGATATAATTGGGGACCCCGGGAGGTGCAGTGGTCCTAGAGGGATCAGTGCCTCTGAGAGGGGGCAGGAGAAGTGTCTATGTGAGACAGGTGTATGGGAACGTCACATGAAGGGCACCTGCTTCTAAACTAAAACAGGTGACTTGAGAACAAGAATTGGCGTGAACTGATATTTTAGTAGAACGAATGTAGCTCTGCAAGCCACGTGCAAGAGAACAAGATAGATCTCTTCAGATCTGCCAGCCAGGAGATGAACCACCAGTGCTGGTGTGGAGCCTCTGGCTGGGGATACCAGTCTGTTCACCGCCATGTGGATTAAAGAGGACATAAGATTTGGGTAATGAAGAAGTCGGGCCTGGGGATCCTGATATTGAAATTTCTGTAGGATCTCCAAGTGAAGACATTAAGCATTTACTCACTTTACTGAGCATGCTGGATTTCCAAGGGTGGAGACAGAGCATTGCCCATTAGCTCCAGTCAGCAGGCCTATGGTTCCTACCCCCCAGACAGAATTTGGGGGGCTTCCCCAGTCTCTGAATCACAGACACCATCTCATGTTGGCTTCAGAGTTGTCCTTGCTAGGGTGTGACCAGAATCCCAAGCTCCCATCCCATTTGAATTTCTCCCTGTTCCCGGCCTGGCCTGCTTCAGGCTAGGAAGTCCATAAAGCAGAAAAGGCATCCGCCTGGCTTCTCTCTTCAGCCTCTCTTCCCTCATCTCCTGGTTCCCACACTTGACTTCTCCAGGATGACAGGCACGACGTGGAGCAGACCAGGGGAATGGCGCTATTGTACATTCCCTAGTTGTGACCTGGCATTGGCGCCCTGCAGGTGTGGTGGATGTGTGCAAACCTTGCTTTCCTAGCTTTGGGGAGTCTCCAGCTGGGGACTTCCAGATACAATTTCTTCGGCACAAGTGTCTCTCACTGATGGTTTAAGATGTATCTTCCCCCTGGATTTCTGAGGCCCATCCCTCCGGCGGGTCTTTTTTCCACCCCCAGGCATCCTCTCTTGCGTGGGATCCCTTTGGGTTAACTGCAAGCCAACCACCATCTGCACGGTTCATGGCTGCCCCTGAAGCTCAGACATTTCCTCGAACCAGGGAAGCATTAGCTGGCGTCCGTACAGCCACCTGGCTTTGCTTCTCAAGCATTCAGTCGGCAGCTCCGCCTCTAGCCCCTTGCCTTTAGTCCTTTTAGGTGTGAACAAAATACCAGTGGTCATGTCTCTCACAACTCCAAGGGCACCAGCCAAGCCCCCAAAGATGCTCTTGGAGCCCCTCTCATTTGGCATTGGGTGAGGGGAGCCCCCCCCCCCACCTCTTACACAGGTAAGGAGAGAAATGCCACAGGAACGCAACATTTTTTTCACTTTCTGGTGTCTTCAGTTTCATCTCTGTTTTATCTACACGGTGGAAACACTGCACAAGCTCTAAGGGTTCCTGTTCGCGTACGCATGTTCTTGGCAACTGTTACTCTTGTATCATGCTTTGAACTTAGGGCCTCTGCCCAAACCCTGCGACATCCTGTTTCAAGTACACTGACCTGGGCTAGAAATGTCGACATGGGGGCTAATGACTCCAGGAAAATGGGGGACTCTGAGAGATCACTGTGACGTATCTGTGACAGCTGAATGGTTGGCATTCATCCAGGAGTCCCAGAAAGACTAAGTTCCTTGGACTAGTCTTCTGTCTTCCCCTCTGGTTAGCTGTCATCAGGTAATCACTGGTTGTTTACTAGGTTAAGGTGATATCTAACCAGTGTGGGTAAACCAAGATACAGAAAATAGCGTAAAACATATACACTCACTCACACCTCATATGCTGGGCTCTGTTCTATCTTACTTCCTTCCCTAAACACTAAGCACTAAAGACTTTCAGGTCCATTTCACTTGACACACAAGGGCTAGATAAAGGCTGTGTGTGTCAGCGGAACAGTATCTCCGTAGCACACGAAACACAAATCGTCTGGGCACCATGCCTAGGGCAGGAGCTGGCTCCCCAGCGCCTCGTTCTGAGCACGAGCGTCCGGACGTGTGCTGTTGGGAAATTTCACACATTGACCAGCAAACGGTGAGCTCAGCTGTACCAGGGAGGGTTCTGTTCTGTGCTTTCCATAACACGGGCAGTGAAGACCAGAGTTTTCTTTTTCCTAAGTTTTATTTTGGCTTTATTTTGAAATAGGCTTAGACTTTTAGAAGAGTTGGAGACCAGATGAAGAATTTACAAATCATCTCCAGCCAGGTCCCCCAGTTTTTTTAACAATCGCCACAAATTCCACTTGTTGTTTTCTGGAGCTCCTTGAGGCTGGGAGGAAAACATGGTGCTCCTTGATCCTTTACTGCTTCAAAGCGTGTTTCCTAACAACAGGGCATTCTCTTCTTTTGTGTAACCACAGTACGGTTATCAAATTTGGAAGATTTAATCTTCATATAACACTTTAATCTGATCTACCACGTACATTCCAAATCTGTCAGATGTCTCAATAATGCTCTTTGAAGATTCTTTCTGTTCTGTTCTGTTTTGAATGTCCTTTACTAAAGAGTCAACTCTAGATTTGGCCAGCACCAACCAGGGGACATAAATGGGGACATAAACCACAACTTCCTTGTATTCTTCAGACAAGTCTCTATGGCGTTTGTTTGTTTGTTTGTTTTGAGCAATTGCTTGCTTTGTGGTCATAGACTTTTTCTAATAAACTTCATTTTTTCAGAGCACTTTTAGATTCACAGCAAAACTGAGTGGAAGGCACAGAGGTTTTCCATAGATCTCTGCCCCCACATCTGCACGGCCTTCCCCATTTAAGACATGAATCCACCATTATAGTATCACACTGGGTAGTTTCACTGCTCTAAAAATCCTCTGCGCTCCTTCTAATCATCCTTCCCTCCCTGCTAACCTCTAGCAACCACTCATCTTTTTATTGGCTCCAGGGTTTTGCCTTTTCCAAAAGTGTCCTATAGTTGGAACCATATATTATGTAGTCTTTTCAGACTTGACTTCTTTCACTTAGGAATACGCGTTTAGGATTCCTCCATGTCTTTTCATGGCTTGATACTTTATTTCTCTCAAGTGCTGAATAATACTCCATTGTCTGGATGTACCACAGTTTCTATGTCCATTCACTTACTGACGGACATCTTGTTTGCATCCAAGTTTTGGTGATTATGAATAAAGCTGCTGTAAACTTCTGTGTGGAGGGGTTTTGTGGATAGAAGTTTCAACTCCTTTGGGTTAAATACCAAAGAGCATGATTGCTGGATTATGGAAAGAGTATGACTAGTTTTGTAAGAAGCCCCCAAGCACTCCAGTGTGGCTGTGTTCCAATGCCGCGTGATCACATATATCTATTTTGTATCTTTTGATTGTTCATTCATTTTAGTTTGTACTTTTTATCTTAATTAAGCTAATTACTTCATGGCTGCTATGCAAATGATCAATTCTTGAATTTGTGTACTAGTTATAGAATTTCTGGATTGGTAATAAACTGAAGCATTTATACTTATCTCTTTGTCTCTCTATAGAATTATTTTATTATATTTTTTAAAGTTTATTTACTTTGACAGTGAGAGAGAGAGAGAGAGAGAAGAAAAACATCTTCGAAAAAGATTAAGTTGAAAACATCTCAAAACAACACAATTTTTAGTAATGTTAGCTGCAAGCTCAAGACAAATGAGGGCAAACACAGGCAGCTGATGTTTTACGTGAGCCCCAGCGATCTTTAAACCACACCAAGAGCCATTAAATAAGTAAGAGACAAGAGCTCAGAGGAAAGTCAAGCTTTGGTCAACATTTCCAGCAGAGGGAATGTGCATAGCACTTCTCCATGAAACGCTGTTCCAATGTATTTAAATAACAGAAAGACAAAAGTAATTTTAATTAAAAAAAATTAACTTGCTCAAAATAGGTAATTATGAATTTCCAAAATATTTTCTGAGCATCCACAATGTTCCTGACACTGAGGATGCAGTGGTGAATGAGACAGACAAAGTCTTACGTTGTCTTGGAAGAGGGTCTGCGCTGACATGCGCTGCCTCAAAGCATGCGTGTCCCCACACTGCTCCATTCACTGCCAATGCCGGGCCGCCTCCCAGAAAAGAGACTCCCCTCAGTCTCCACCTCTGCTCTTGAGTGACTTTTCTCAGCCTCAACAATAAAAATAAATATTATGCAAACCAAGCAACCAACAAATCTCCCCAGACCCTCTTTGTATTGTGCTGGTTTTGCATGATTTACCACCAGGTAAATTATGTGACCCTTACATCTGCTCACGTAAGGTGAGCAGGTGACTCTCGTATAAATTAAGCCTTCTTATACTGCGTATATACTGGAAACAGTGATTATTTTTATGCAATGAAAAGACTTTCAAGCCCAAATGAATGATACCACTCACTTATTTTTAGCATTTTTCAAATCAATAATCTGCTGTTGAATTATCACTTAGACATTGTCTTCAAAGTATTCTGTAGCAGGGATTTTTTCCACACTTATAAACTATTTTTGAATCAGTTTATTAAAAGGTGTGGTGAATATCTTGTAACCTCTGTCCAGTGAAGTACGGGTCCCCGAGTATGTTCTCACAGATGCAGGCGGGAAAGAGCAAAAATGAAATCTGTATCCTGACTCCCCTTGGAGATTAACAAGGCAAGATAAAAGTTTCAATAAGCCTGTCGTGACTAGTATCGATAAATATCTTGCTTTCAAGTTGTTTACAAAGCTTTGCACCCAACATTGCTAAATTCTTATATTTAACACTTTTCACAAGCCAGGCATGTGAAATTCTAACTACAAAATAATTTTTTTTAAGATAAAGGGGAAAAGATAAAAAAGAAACACTTTAAAAGCTAGCACGTTCCTACTACTAGATAAGATACTTGTGCTTTCCTATTCACTTAAATTTCACCAAAGATTTTAAAGTGTATGTAAAACATTCATTCACACATCAAAGTCAGGCTACACCAAAATAATCAGCCTTTTTTTATACAGACTGATAAACCTTTGCTAGATCGGCTGCACCTACTGTCTTATGTAAAATATATTGTAGTTCAGCCCTCTTTATAAGCTGCAGAAAAAAAACAGATTTTATCATAATCTGTACTGGCTTTAGCTGTTAGCTTTTTGTAAACCTGGACCCAGCATCTATTTTCTCCTTGGATGAAAAAATAAAAACAGAAAAGATAAGAAAAGAAATGCAAATACAATTTATTGTATGAAAGATGATTGCTTTTTTATTTTTATAATGTATTCAAATTCCGCATGGAGAAGAAACTAATTTTAGCTAAATTCTTAAAGAAAAGGCCCAGACGTAGCTTCTTAGATGAGTAAAAATCCTACAGCATACACCCTCCCTCTTTAATTGAGGATAGATTAGACTTACTTGTGTGTTCATACCAAATGATGCTCTTGGCCAATATTTGAATATTCTTTTCATTTTTGTATGGATTTACTCTTCCTCTTTGCTTACAGTTTTCTCCAAACTCAAAGAAAAAATATTCAACAGAGGGCACAATCATCATGTTCTGCTATTTATTTATTGAGGCTGAACATGAATCAACTTTTCATAATGAAGCAAAGGCATCCACAGAAAGACGATGATACAGAGCACAGGCTGGGGCAGCAGTGCTTCCTAATGGGTGTCCCAAGAGGTGCACAGTAGGTGTTCCTTGTGGGCAAAAAGATTCAGAGACCAGCCCTTCTGGAAGTGAATCAGAGGTACTTTGCAGGGATTTCAGAGGTGAGGTGGAATAGTGGTAGAAGGGATCACACGTAGGCTGTGTTGTCAGATCCCGGGCCCTCTGCTCTGTCCCCAGCCAGGACTGAAAGTCTAGCTCCAGGAAGAACAGGCACGCTGTGGGTTAGAATCTTAGCAAATGCATTCAAGGACAAATTTCCCTATGGAAAACTAGGAATTAAAGTGTTAGCCGCACAGCAAAGGACACCATCAATAAAATGAAAAGGCAACCTACGGGAAGGTAGGAAGTATTTGCAAATTATGTATCTGATAAGAGGTTAACATCCAAAATATACAAAGAACTTATACAACTCAATGACAAGAACCCAAATAATTCAATTAAACAATGGACAGATTACATAATTTATAAAGAAGATATGAAAAATGGTCAGCAGGTACATGAAAAGGTGCTTGACATAACTAACAATGAAAGAAATGCAAATCAAAACCACAATGAGATGGGCGCCTGGGTGGTTCAGTCCGCTAAGTGTGTGGTTCTGATTTCAGCTGAGGTCATGAGCTCACAGTTCGAGAGATCGAGCTCTGCATCGAGCTCTGTGCTGACAGTGCAGAGTCTGCTTAGGATTCTCTCTCTCCCTCTCTTCCTCACTCCCACTTGTGCATGCTCTCTCTCTCAGAATAAATAAACTTTAAAAACCCCACAATAAGATATCCCCTCACACCTATTAAAATGACTGTCATTAAAAAGACAAGAAGTAAAAAGGGTTGACAAAGATGTGGAGGAAAGGCAACCCCTGTTTTGTTCTTATACTTTTCTGTCTTTTTTTTTAACGTTTATTTACTTTTGAGAAACAGAAAGACAGAGCATGAGCAGGGGAGGGGCAGAGACAGAAGGAGACACAGAATCTGAAGCAGGCTTCAGGCTCTGAGCTGTCAGCACAGAGCCCGATGCGGGGCTGGAACTCACTAACCATGAGATCATGACCTGAGCTGAAGTCAGATGCTTAACCGACTGAGCCACCCAGGCGCCCCTCTGTCTTTTTTTTTAATTTTATTTATTTATTTTGAGAGAGGAAGAGAGCAAGTGTGAGAAGGGGAGGGGCAGAGAGAGAGAGAGAGAGAGAGAGATTGAGAGAGAATCCCAAGCAGGCTCCATGCTGTCAGCTCAGAGCCCCATGTGGAGCTTGATCGATCTGGGAGATTAAGACCTGAGCTGAAATCAAGATTCGGATGCATAACCAACTGAGGCTCGCAGATGCCCCAAAAGGGCAATCCTTGTACAGTGCTGGCAGGAATGCAAACTGGTGCAGCCTCTATGGAAAACAGTACAGAGATTCCTCAAAAAATTAAAAATAGAACTATCCCATGATCCAGCAATCCCACTTCTGAGTTCATAGCTAAAGGAAACAAGATCACTCTCTCCAAGAGATATCTCTACCTCCATGTTCATTGCAGCATTATTTAGAATAGCCAAGCTATGGCAATAACCTACTTGTCTATTTGTCTGTCGACAGATGACTGGGTAAGGAAATTGTGGCGCATATACAATGGAATATTTTTCAGCCATGAAAACTAAGGGGGCTTTATGCTAAGTGAACTAAGCTGGAGAAAGACAGATACTATATAATTTTACCTATTGGTGAAATCTAAAAAACCCAAAGTCATAGATACAGAGGATAGACTGGTGGGGGTGAGGGGTGGGCAAAAATAGGTGAATGGAGTCAAAAAGTTATAAGACTATCTGAATAAGTTATAATTAATATAAGAATAATATAAGTTGTAAAACAATGTTTCTGGCCTTAAAACAATGAGTGTAGTTGAAGGAAAGAATTACGGTGTTTTCAATACTGAGGCAAACAGAAATAGAGCGTAAATATAATCTGTCCGTGCCATTTTTTATCAAGATGTAATTCAGTTGTCATAGAATTTACCCTTTCAATGAGTACAGTGCAGTGATTTTAGTATATTCAGAATGGCACAATCAATCATTACCACCGTCTAATCCCAGAACAGTCTCACACCCCAGAAAGAAACACCCTCTCAATTAGCAGTAACCCCCCACTTCCTTCTCCCCTTAGCCCCAGACAAGCACTAATCTCCTTTCTGTCTCTCTCGTTTGCCTATTCAGAACATTTTATAGAAATGAAATTATAAAATATAGGGGCACAAGTTTTATACTCTCAGACAGACTTACTCTTGAATATAAATGGGTCATTCATTGCACCTTTGTTCAGTACAAATACAAACTTCGTTAAAAAGTTGTTTTATAAGTTAGCGCATGAGTAGGAGATCCTTGGATCAACTGGCTAAAAGCATACGTTAGAATGATGACGGTCTTTTACATTTCATATAAAGAAGAGACACCTAATCATTGATTGACCTTACTTCATTCCTTTCTCTTAAAACCAAATATTCCAAAGCCATCCCATGGTAATTCCAGTGGATCAAGGACAAACAGTCAGGTTAACTGATTTATCCGGTCAAATTGATTCACTTGCCTGGTTGTTTAAGGGGGCAAACACAAATGACTAACAAATACGAGGCTGCAACATATTCCAGTTAAAGAATATGTTTACTCTGTCTTTACTGGGACCAATTATTTCAAGAAAGCAATTTATTCTGGGAAATGATGTATGGGAACCGTGCAAGGCTCTCAGTGCAATGGAAAGACACTGATTATAGTAGAACGGTTACTACAAAATGGTGTAGTTACTCTACTTACCCTGGGAACAAAATAGATATGACTGTGGTAAGTGCATCAGGCTTAGAAGGCAATTGGTAAAAAGCAATTGCATGCAACTGTCACCCTCACTAACCATGGAGGGTGGGGCGAGAGGGAAATGTGTCCTTTATGGAGCTGTCTTCCCACCAGAAAAGCACACTCTTCAAACTGGGATTTACTGCTGTGAACAGAGAATACAAAGGCAATACTTCCATAAGAAATATAAAGAGGGTGGCTCAATTGGTTGAGCTTTCAACTCTTGGTTTAGGCTCAGATCATGATCGAGGTCATGGTCATGGGATCAAGCCCCGTGTCCAGCTCTACACTGAGCATGGAGCCTGTTTGAGATTCTCTCTCTCTCTCTCTCTCTCTCAGCCCTTCTCCCTCTCCCTCTCTCTCTGTCTCTAAACTGAAAAAGAGAAATATAAAAAAATAAAAATAAACAGCAGAAACAGACGAGCCCATCCTCCTTTCCCAAGGCACCCCTTTCTCTTTGCCTTTTCCATCACCCACACACTTTCCCCATGGTCAAGGCTGTCCTGACAGATTTAAGTTAATGGCCTGAATTATGGGCTTGAGTCTATCAACCACAGAATGTCATTCCAGTGTCACACTACAATGTAATTTTAATCATTAGGGCTTTGATTATTATTATATTAATGTAGGGTCTCTAAGAGCCAAATAAATTAGCCAAGACAGACTTATATGGGATGTTTTCTTGCTAAGTTCCATATGAAAGGCCTGGACACCTAGGAAGAAAGGATGGCTCCAAGAGTGGAGAAACCAAGAATGAGGAAGGATTTGCTGTTTCACACATAGCTATCAAGCTCCCGGATCATGCTTTGCTCTGGGCACACAGGGATGATTAAAACAAAACCATTGTTTCAAAGAACCCAATCTACTGAACGGTGATAATTATCGCCAAAGACAGCATAAAATTTAAAATAGAGGTGAATACAAAATATTAAGAAGAAGGATTTGAGTTTATGTGCTTACGGACACCAGACCTGAGTCTTAAAGAGTGAATTAGCATTTAGCAAAATGAGAAAGTGAAGGACATTCTAGAGAAGAAATTACTTACAATGTAATGGACAGACAATGTCAAGGTCAGAGACACAAATTACTCAGCATGCTGGCAGCATAATAAAACGTACAAAGTAGGAAATAAAGAGGCAGGCAAGGGTCAGTTCATTAAGGGATTGTTTTGTATGTATGCTAATAAAGGGAGTTTGTAGATTATCTATAAGGCAGAAGGGATCCATTGGATTAATTTGTAGAGAAAAGCATTATAACCTGACTTAGCTTACAGAAGTCATTTTATCAAGAATAAAGTAGAATTTTATCAGTTAGATGTTTCAGCCTCGATCAAGATGTTGCTTTCATAATATATCGCTTTATTTATAAGAGGAAACCATTTGCTTATTTTCTAAATTTTTTCTTCGGTAATTTCTCTTTTAGATTTTGCACATTTTCTGAGGTCAACGTGCAATATTTCGTTTTTCCTAGATAATCATCATTTCGTCCAATTTTCAGATTATTAGCCTGGAGTTTAGCAGGAGCCAGAGTGCTTACAATTTGGAGGATTGTTGTTGTTCAGAGTGGGGGCTGCTCCAACATGTCTTTCTACAGGAGAGGGGCCGATGGACTGAGAGAGGAGTGTTTAGGGTCAAGGGACCCCAGGAAATGGGAGGCGTTGGTCTCTGTGGAACTAACTGCTGGCAGGCTTTTCTCTGCCCACATGTGGTGTTCTCGCTCCCCATGTGACAGAGAGAAGAGACCTCCCTCGAGCCACCATCCCCGTGCCTGCCTGTCAGTGCCCAGTGCGGGTGCTCTCCGACACAGTGTCCTCTGTTCCGAGGATGAACGGGCTGGGAGGTCACCTTCCCACCAACAGGCAGGCATCAGTCCCTGCATTTTCTTTTTTTCTTTTTTTAATGTTTATTTTTGAGAGAGAGAGAGAGAGATAGAGAGAGAGAGAACAAGGGAGGGGCAGAAGGAAAGAGAGACCCAGAATCGGAAGCAGGCTCCAGGCTCTGAGGTGTCAGCACAGAGCCCGACGCGGGGATCGAACTCATGAACCTTGAGATCATGACCTGAGCCGAAGTTGGACACTTAACAGACGGAGCCCCCCAGGTGTCCCAGTCCCTGCACGTTCTGGACGACTTCCTGCTGGTTCTTGTGGCCTCCTCTTCTGCTTGTTCCTCTTTCATGACATCGTGCCTTCAGCGTCCCACGTGCTTCTAATTCTCCTGACAGGACAGAAGGACAAATCCAAAATCACAACCTCTCTGTGTCTCGTTTGCACCTCTCAGTACCCTCGCCCCAATTTTCCATTTCTCCTCCCAGCGAAACCAGAGCCGTTTTCCCTCGCCCTCTCCTGTAATGCACTCGTGAATTATATTTGTTTGTTTACTTAGACTTTTTAATCCGAGTGGTGACATGTGTGATATGCAAGTTATCACGTATATTCCCACTGACATTGTCCGGGGCGGGGGGGGGGGGGGGGATGCAAAGATAAACACAATTACGCTTCTTGAAAATTAACTTGGCTGTGCTGGTGGCTCAGCCTCGTGGGCGTCTGACTGGCTCAGGTCATAATCTCGAGGATCCTGTGTCCAGAGTCCTGCATCGGGCTCTGTGCCGACAGCTCAGGGCCTGGAGCCTGCTTCGGATTCTGTGTCTCCTTCTCTCTGCCCCTCCTCTGCTGGCACCCTCTCTCTCTCAAAATGAACCTTAAAAAAAATAATAAAGTTCTCTTGGCTTAGAAGATGGTGACTGGGAACATCTGTCTGCTCTGCAGCAGAACTCAGGAAAGCACTGTGGCAGCGTGGTGAACTTGACCTGTGTGGGCACAGGGCTCACTCCGGAAGCTAGGACATCTCTAGCGACCCCCTCCCCCACCCCAGGCTCTTTCTGGCTCCCCTGTAACCCCCCAGGGCAGGGACCACATGCTGAGCATGTTTATATGCAGGATAGGAAGCCTTGCGGGACTACAGGTTCTCAGTCCTCTGTTAGTTCCTTTTCTTGGCTTCAGAGTCTTGTTTGTCCTTCTTTTTTAACTTGATGCTATGGTTTTATTTAAAATTTGATTTTAAATTAGACAACCAATCTTTGTTTTCTCTGATGCTTTCTTGCTGTTAGCATTTTCACTGTGGTACAAATTTGACTTGCTTAAATCTGCTTTCTTTATGTGGCCAAAATAAGTTATCGAAATAGGATATTGTTTTGGTCCTTTCTGTAATTTTCCCCTTCTCCTCATTTTGAGCAAGTAGCCGGACTTTGTAATTCTTTTATGCATCCTTCCTCGGGGGGTTTGGCTGCGATGAAAGCAAAGGCAATCTGTCTCTTCTCATCTGTTGTAAGAACTAACCCTACTGGAGATATTACCCCGGCTTTTCTGGAGGGGTCTGGGCAGGAGGACAGCCCTGAAAGACAGAAAATGGGGGGAGGGGAGTCCCAGAACACCTGGAAGGGGAGGGAGAGCTACGGGTCATGAGAAAAGAGTCTCCTGGCCAGCAGTTTGGCTGCTTTGATGCCTCCTTACCCTTGAAGGTAGTAAGACTCAGATGGAAATCAGGTCTGCGTACCTTGAAGGGTGAGTGTGTAGGACCCCGCACCCCCATTTCACGCCCGCAGGGCCCATGGGGGCCAAGAAGATGTATGGTTGGCATGACTCAGGTAGACCGATGAGTAGAAAGTCTTCCCCATTGCCTTGATGCTTGATAAGAAATTAGATATGCACACCGCATCACGACCTGAAAATAAATGAAATCTACATATATCTCTTGCTGATGTGAGTGTATGGATTGCAAGTCATACCAGCTACATTTATAAAAAGTGTTGAGGGGCCCCTGGGTGGCTCAGTCTGACACTTGATCTCAACTCAGGTCTTGATCTCAGGGTTGTGAGTTCGGGCTCCACACTGAGCTTTGTGCTGGGCTCCCCACTGGACATAAAACTTACTTAAAAAAAAAAAAAGCTTTGAATTTTTTGATTTCTGTGCTCAACATTCTACTATATATACTATATTACTCCAAACGTCCACTTTTTAAAGCTACAGATATGTTTCCCTCAGAATTTTTTTCTTGAATGGCGTTTACTATTCAGTGCTCTGTCACTGTCTCAGATAACAGAAAATAGAAGGAAGGACCAGGGGCACAGGATTTATACCCTGATCTTGATTAATTTGCGTTCACATAAACAATCAAATTAAAAAAAATCTCGATTTTCTTAAACTTGTTAAAATGATCGTTGCAATTATATTATAAAATGGCATCTACTTTTTTAATGTTTATTTATTTTTGAGAGAGAGGGGTGGACGGGACAGGGAGAGAGAGAGGGACAGAGGATCCAAAGTGGGCTCTGGCTGACAGCAGAGAGCTCCATGCGGGACTTGATCTCATGAACCTTGAAATCATGACCTGAGCCAAAGTCAGAGAGCTTAACCTACAGAGCCACCCAGGTGCCCAGCATCTAGTCTTTCTAAGAAGTAACCACTTGTAACAATGTTTTATATTTATTTATTTATTTGTATGGGAACATGTACACACTTATTAATGAGCTCACACTGAATATATTTAATTCTCACTGGCCATATTTCATGACAGCCCCCCAGACTCATTCTTTTATTTACTAGCTGCCCAGTATTTTTTTAATGTTTATTTATTTTTGAGAGAGAGGCAGAGCATGAGGGGCAGAGAGAGAAGGAGACACAGAATTCAAAGCAGGCTCCAGGTTCTGAGCAAGCTGTCAGCGCAGAGCCCAACGCGGGGCTTGAACCCACAAACCGTGAGATCACGACCTGAGCTGAAGTCGGACGCTTAACTCACTGAGCCACCCAGGCGCCCCATCTGCCCAGTATTTTTATTGTATAAAATGGCTATTCTTTAATTTCTATAGTTCCATACCCTTATTGATGGGCATGTGTTTGTTTCTTTTTTGTGTGTTTTACCTTCAAAAACATTCTTGTAGGTATTTTTGTGTGCACATGTATGAATAGATAAATCTAGAAATAAAATTTTTGGTTGAGAACACACATATATACTTTAATTTTTATTGCTTTTGGCAAATCAACCTCCATAAAGTTACCTCAATTTATTACCACAAAAGAAAAATAAAAGAAAAACGAAAAGCACACAGGTGGTGTGAATTCAGGCCCCACGGGAGGGATGAGGTGCTGGTTTACCTTTCTGGAAACTTGGCTTTGGAAATTTTGAAAATTGAGAACTCTTTGTATTCACGTGGGGTTAAGCCATGCATTCAAAAGACTGGTGTATGACCCGCCATCTTTTCCGTATTTCATAGTGGGGGCGTGGTCATAGTGTCGTAAACGGAGACCCGGTCCTTTTACTTTGTTTCTGATGTCACTTTCTGTACACAAGTTGTAAATTTTTATGCAGAGTTTTCAGTCCTACATTTGATAGTAAGGGTTGCAACTGGTGACATTTCTTTTGGCCAATATGAAATCCTAGAAGTCTAGAATTAGGAATTATGGAACCTTTCCTTGTCTTTAGGACTTTGGGATTTTTGTCGGTGCTACATTTACCTAAAATCATAGAATCATGTGTATGACTTAGCCTCAGAATACACCTAAACACCCAAATGTGTGTGTGTGTGTGTGTGTGTGTGTGTAACTTTCTAGTTGGAGGGCAGCATAAGAAACTATAAAAATGACTTTATTAAAATGGTGTCAATATATGCATGGCTACAATTTCGTCTTGGCTCCAAAGCATGTCAGTTTATATCTCTAATTTTTTGTAAGTATAAACAAATGTCTACCAATTAGACAAATTTCATCCTGAACATTTTTGATTACTGAAAACCCAACTCCGCATCTATTTAAATTTATACTGAAAATTTCTGAAGTATTATAACTCTTCACCATAGAAGATGTATGCATAAATGTAGTCTCAATATATCCTGAATGTAAAGCCAAATCGATCTAAAATTCTGTATGGCTGAGAACCCAAGGCATTAACTGGTTTATAGTTGGGTTACTGGTCAAAGTGCCAAGCAGCCTAACTATACAGTATTTTTAGAGTCAGATCTGCCATTGATCTATTGAAGGGACAACTGACCAGATTCATAGGAACCAGCATTTTAAACCAAGACCCTTCAGGATATGACTGAAGCTTTATGAATTCCTTAAAATCAATCATTAGGTTTTTTGCATTGTTACATCAATGAACTGGTCTATTAAGGAAAGAATATGGTGATGTCATAGAAATCAAACAAGAATGTGAAGGACCAAAGTTTTCATCATCTTGAAAGGTGAGTAAAGTGACATCCAAAGAATATAAGATCTGCAAAGACAAATCATTTTGTCTTCACTCAAAACACTTTACCACTGACAGTATGCAGTTCGATTCTCTACCTTTGACTGAAGACTCGGGCTTGACTTTTCTTTGTTAATATGTTGTGTGTAATGAAAGTGTGCAATGAGTAGATGACATTGTGTACTTGGAAATGATGACCCCACATAACAGTCCCGCACTTGTGGTATTACAGACGTAACAATTATTAAGCCAGGAATTTTGTTACTAATAAGTTTACTAATAAAATACCATTTTAAATTAATGGTATACAATTTAATATAAGTTGAATTTAACAGAAGAAAGAAAAAGTGAAACTAAAGACAGTTGTGAACCTCAGATAAATGTTTTTTTCCTGCAAAAGCTGTAGATTTATACTATTAAGGATAGGCAAAAAAATCATTTAAAAATATAAAGAGTCCTGTGCTTGGCTTTTGTTTTAAATGCTTTTGATTTATTGTTGAGAGAGAAAGAACGAGTAAGTTGGGAAAGGACAGAGAGAGGGGGACAGAGGATCTGAAATGGGGTCTGTGCTGACCACAGAGAGCCTGATATGGGACTTGAACTCGCAAACAGTGAAATCATGACCTGACTTGAAGTCGGACGCTCAACTGACTGAGCCTCCCAGGTGCCCCAGTACTCTTGGCTTTTTAAGCTGTGTTTCAATATCAGACAATATTGATTGATTTTCCTGGTAGAAAGATAATGAAAATAATATATATTCATTTCTTTCTATGCCCCTCCATGAAGCTATACTTCTTTTATGATTTTATTGCTCTTCTAGGTTTATAACAGTTTTTTTCTGATACAAAACCAAAGTTCTCACAGGTATACAATCTTATTCCTAGGGTTAAACAATCGATATGCTCGTTCTTTTTCAATAGCTTCTCTTTTTTTGAAGTTTTATCCCAGTTAGTTAACATACAGTGTTATATTAGTTTCAGGCTTACAATATAATGATTCAACACGTCCATAAATCTCCAGGTGCTCATCATGACAAGGGTGCCCCTTAATCCCCATCCCCTATTTCACCCATTCCCCCACCCACCTCTCCTCTGATAATCATCAATGTGTTCTCTATCATCAAGAGTCTACTTCTCGGTTTTTCCCTCTCCCTCTCTTTCCCCCCTGTTGTTTGTTTTGTTTCTTTGATTCCACACATGAGTGAAATCGTTTGATATTTGTCTTTCTCGGGCTGCCTTATTTTGCTTAGCATAATACTCTCTAGCTCCATCCACGTCTTTGCAAATGACAAGATCTCATTCTGTTTTGTGGCTGAGTAATATTCTCGTGCATATATACTACATCCTCTTTATCCATTCATCAGTCCATGGGCATTTGGGCTGTTTCCACATCTTGGCTATTGGAAATCGTGCTGCTATAAATCAATAGCTTCTCTTATTCTGAGTTATATCACTATATCTGTCTTTGTCTATCCATTCATCATCCATCCATCCATCCACCCCTCCATCCATCCATCCATCCATCCATCCATCATCTGTCTAGTCATCCACGTCTCTATCTAATCATCAATCTATCATCTATTAACTAGAGAGATAGTTTTCATCTTCTGTTGGCGTGTATGCATTTGTTTGTTTTTCCAAAACTGCCTCTAATTACTGTAAATACTACATCATTCGTGATTGCTTACTTTTTCGCCCTTGTATCATCTCTTGGAGTCCTCTCTTCTTCTTGGCTTCCTAAATTCTCTGTGTCTGCTATCTGTCTACTATTGTTTTATGTTCCCTCATCATTACTGTAAGAGAGATTACTACTACCTATATCCAATTATTGATATTATTTGGGAAACTATCCCTTATTTCCAAAGAGCACATCCAAAAGTAAAGATGAGTAGGAATAAATTTTGAGTCCTTGTAATTGGAAACTGTCGTTGTTCTAAAAATGTATTTCACTGAAACTCTTGCTCCAACAAAATTCTAAGTTAAAATTCTTTCTTATGTACAGTTACGAAGACATTAATCCTTTTACTTTGAAGTTTTATTGTTAGTAATGGGAAAATTTGATAGTTTTCTGCTTCCCATCTCCTTGTGATGATTTTTATTCTAGCAATTTTAGAAACTTTTCTTTAAACTTGCTGTTCTCAATTATTGTGATGATATACTTTTTTTAATGTTTACTTATTTGAGAGAATGAGAGAGAGTGAGAGCAGGAAGGTGCAGAGAGAGAGAGGGAGACACAGAATCCGAAGCAGGTTCCAGGCTCTGAGCTGTCCTCACAGAAACCTACACAGGGCTCGAGTTCATGGGCTGTGATATCATGACCTGAGCCAGTCGGCAGCTTAACTGACTGAGCCAACCAGGCATCTTCCTGTGATGATATACTTAATGGATTATTTTCTTATTCATTTTGTTGCGCATTTGTTGGTCATCTTTTACCTCTCACTCCTTGATCACTGGCTCTTGGAAGTTATATGTGTTAGAATTTTTGTCATTTCCCCATCTATTTTTTCTGTTCTTTTCTTGAGTGCAATTCTTGGAATTGAGTGCAAATTGATTGCAATCTCTTGCAATGATTTTTCATATTATCTTCTCACTCATATTTTCCATGTTTTTAATTTTTATTCCACTTTCTAGAGTGGTTCCTTTATTTCAAACTCTTAATACTGTTATTGAAAATTTTTAAATCTCTTCAATCATAGTTTAATTTCCTAGCGTTATTTGGTTTCCAATTTCTTACAGCATCTTTTTCTTATTTTATGGATGAACCTTCTTTTTGAAACTTGTCTTCTTGAATCTCTCTATGGACATTTCTTTTTTCTCTTTGGCTCGCGTCTATTTCCTAGAGTATCAATTGTTTCTGTGACCAGCTGTTCTAGTTAATCTTGGAGCCTTTGTTATCACAAAGATTTCATTAAGTAATCCAATGGTTTACTTATATTTGAGATGGAAACAATAAAAACTACTCAGAAGCTCTGTTTGTAAGGGCAAGTCTGATCAATTAGCAGCCTTATCTTAGGTAATTATTCAGGAAGCAGGAGAGTAAGTTGGAAGGCTATGATGTGAGTATTTGGGGCCAAGTTTCTATAGAAAAGACTTTTGTGATGTTTTATCTGGTGGTTAGGCATCTAGGTGCTGGGGCGAGATGGGGGGATGGTGTTAACTGACCTAAAGCCTTTAAAGTAACCAGTCCCTGTGTTAAGACAGAGTACTATTTTGTAACTGGAAAGGATACTGAATTTTCCTACTTGCCCTTTTGCTGTCAAAAGTTTATTTTATATCACTTATGATGTCCTAACGTTGGACTGAGCTCATGTTTCTAAGATGAACCTAATTGATTGAGGTCTAATCGTATACATGCATAATATTTCAGCTTTTGTTTGTTTGTTTGTTTGTGTTTTGCCTCCTTGTTCTGTCAAAGTCCTAAGGTAAAATACTACCTTTCTGTTAATTAAAACCTTGTGTTTCTAACATTTTTAGGTATAAATATTTACTGTAATCTTATGTGGGGCACAAATAGGGTTGTATCTTGGCTCTGGGCCACGTGTGGCCTACAGACCTGTGTTGTTTGGCACACACAATATTAAAAACATTGAGTTAGCTCCCATAAACATTTGGAGATTTCGGGTTATTTGAAAACCCTCAGTGGGTGACCTGAACTCATATCAGCGGCAACCAGTCTCCCTTTGGGAGAGGGTGTGTGGGCTCCAGATTGTTGCCATCATCTGCACTGTTGTCATTCAGTCATTGATGTTGTCTTCCTATTGCTTGGATATATCTGAGTTTGTCATCTCTGGAGTAAAGGTCAGAATATTTATACGTTCATTGCAAATTTATGATTCCATTTTGTCTGTTCTTACATAGTTTGCTTTACTTCTTTATGGATTCTATTTTCTGTGTGTGTGTGTGTGTGTGTGTGTGTGTCTTGATTTCTATATTTGGCTTGAATGAGGACTAATATTTGGCATTTGTGAGATGAAAAATGAGTTTTGGGTTCTGATTTTTTGACAACTCGGGGTTGAACCTTCTCAAATTTGTTGTTGAAAAGCAGATGGGTATGCAAGCACCCCACTCCAATTCCCAAGTCCAACACGCAGTAGGCTGATTTCCTCTATCAGCGTCTTCTAGCTCCACCACCGACACAGTGAATGCAGCCCCCCAGCCCCCTCTTCCGTGCAGGGAAGAGATCTGAGCACAAGGAACCCGAGATTTATAGCTGCCTCTGTATCCAGGTTTCTGCCCGTCTACCTATGCTGGGCATTGTTCCCTTTGGGGGTCTGTATCCCTCAGAATGCACCACACCACTGCCAGCTTGGCCCGATGTCATGTACATTTGTTTCTTAACATTGACAGTGTCACACCATTGCTGATCCTGGGAAGCACTTGATTATTTCCTCACCAGGCCTCTGAATCACAGGCAAGATGTCCCAACTGACAGAACATACTCGCTTTCCTTTTCTCAGGTGTTGTGTGTCTTCTGAAGAGAAACCAAGAACTTTCATGAGCTGACTAGGTTGTCCTCAGCCCTCCACACCCACCTGATGGTTAGAATGAGTCCTTCCCATAGTCTGTCATTGAGTTGACACTGAGCTTCAGTTCCCAATGGTGATGAAAGGTTTTTCCTTTATCGTAGGTATTTATTGGTAAGTTGAGAGTTGGTTATAGTCCAGACAAGGGCAGAGATGCTGATGGTGGTGATGATGTTCTGAATATGAATTTACACTTACTCTGCGCCAGGTGCAATCCCAAATCTTAACATACACAGAATCTCCTGTGGGATCTAAGGCTTTGTTTCAATTCTCTTGCACATTCAGGAAGTTCACATTTTATGCCCATGATGCCTCTGTTTTAATTTCGCGTGCCGAACTTAGCCTACCATGAAATCTTGTTGAGCTGGGATTTGGTTGCCATTTGTAAACTAAAATTGAAACATTACACTTTACTGAACACCAAATTATGTCAAGCATCATTCACTACATTGACATTTAGGATGTTGTTTAACCTCTCTAAGAAATGAATACTTTTCATTTAATTCCAAATAATATGAAAAAAACATACAAAGTTGACTTGCTTAATGCAGAAAATAAGAACATTTTCTTTCCTTCAAAACACCTAAAATCCCATGAGTGCGTGTGTGTGTGTGTTGAATGGATGATAGATCAGGTATAAGATCCTTTAATAATTTTAGGTGCAATCACCGAACTCTTCAGACAGAGGGCTTGGGAAGAAGAGGTTTTCTCTATCTGTCTGTCTGTCCGTCTGTTGTGGTCAGGGGGTTTCCCTGAGAGAGAAGCCCGTCTCAGAATGAAGCATGGTTATCCCACTTTAGAGGCAAAGAAAGTGGTTGGGGGGAGGTTCAAGACCTGACAAAGTCACAGAGATACGAAGGGCTATATCTTACCCTTATTTTACATTTAGTAAGGAGTTACTTTTTCATTTTTGTGATTTGAATAACAATTTTAACACTTTGGCTCTTTAATTAGTGTCTCATCTATTTCAGAATACCAAGCTTCCAACCACTGCCAGGATGTTTTAAGAGTCATTTTGACTAATTTTTCTTTTCGCTAGCGTGCAAGTGAAAACATGCCGCCCAGCTAACAATGATCTACTCTAATTTTTCAGTTCACTGACTATTCTAATTATCCAAAACTTAGCCCCATCTATTCAATATCCTGTATTGGGTTGGATGTAACATGATGTGTGTGTGTGTGTGTGCATGTGCATGTGTGTGTGTGTATGAGAGATATAGTGTGTTCATTTAATAAATAAATTCTCTTGGGGCACCTCCGTGGCTCAGTTGGCTAAGCGTACGACTTTTGATTTCAGCTGAGGTCATGATCTTGTGCTTTGTGGGTTTGAGCCCTGCATTGGGCTCTGCCCTGACAGTGTGGAGCGTGCTTGGGATTCTTTCTCTCCCTCTCTTTGTCCTCATCCACTTGTGCTCTCTCTCTTTCAAAATAAAAAAAAAAACTTCAATAGTAAATTCTTCCATTACACAGGATATCACAGAGTCTTGTCAACCAGACACCTTTCGATGATATATGTATGCCACTTTCCTCAAAGGAAATTAATTCATTTTTGCAAATAACACTCTCCAATAATTTTAATAGTCTATATGAAATTACTCTTACATAAATACAAAATGCAACAAAAATTGTTTTCCACTTCGATGCACTCTGTAAAGAATTATTTATCATGTTTTTAAGAGTCTGCATTATATTTATATTCATTTTCAATGATTGATTATGATATCCTGACACATTAGGTTTATTATGTACGGCTTTACATTATGTTAAAAACATATATAAGGATGTCATTAATTTAAACAAAGCCAATGTCCTATATAAACTAATTTGAATTGAATCGCCTTTTCTAAAAAGCCAAAGTTTTCAATGGTAAAATACCAATTTAATGCATGATCTAGTTTATTCTTAATATCCAAGTTAAAAAGAAGAAGAAAACAACTGTAATCTAATATCCTGGTATGTGGACATATGGTAATGAATTAAACTGATGGGGAAATTTTGATTTAATTTATGTTGCTCAAGTTCACTTTCATTATTCCGATTGCCCAATAAAAGCTTTGCAGTACTTATCTGCCCACCAAAGTTGTTCCTGCTTAAAAGAAAAGTTCTGGGGCATCTGGGGGGCTCAGTTGGTTAAGTGTCCGGCTTCGGCTCAGGCCATGACCTCACAGTTTGTGAGTTCAAGCCCTGTGTTGGGCTCTGTGCTAGCAGCTCAGAGCCTGGAGCCTGCTTCCGATTCTGTGTCTCCCTCTCTCTCTGCCTCTCCCCCGCTCACACTTTGTCTCTGTCTCTCAAAAATAAATAAATATTAAAAAAAGAAAAGAAAAGTTCTGGGGGGAGAAATCAAGCTTCACTAGAGACAGCTTTTCTGGTCACCCAGACAGAGCATCCTTTGAGAGGTGCTAACTGGGTACAGACACCCAATTCCGGGGCTGGTGCCCATTTCTGTAGACTTGTACATTGGATTGTTGGTGTACTACCTTCCATTTCAGACCTCACTGAAACTCAAACTGACATAAAGAATATCTACCAACAGGATGGGATATTGGATACTCCAATGATCACTCTTGCCCCACATGTGGGACATCCTGGAAGCCAAATTGTAGCAAGAGCAGTTTGTTGAATGACTTCGACCACCATGCTGTGATAACAGATCACATCATCCACTCTGGTGTTACTTCGATGTCACTAACCAGATATTTATGCTCGTGCACCACATCCTTTCTCACCCACCGTAAACAGCTTGGATACTTAAATATCTTAATATTTTTCAATGCCTCAAATGGTGTTTCAGGTAATGTGCATAGGCGTTCTTGAGGTATTATTTATTCTTGTATTGAATTCACAATATTCTTGTCATCCATTCTTGTACGGCTACAAATATGTTGGTTTGTAGCTCATTGCTCTGTATGACAATCTTCAAGTTAAATAAAAAGTGGAAACTCTAAGGAATAAACAGTTTTCATGATTTCACATATTAATAGTTAAAATTTGTTGGACCATCGTTAGCTGACAAGTAGGGTTCAGAGAACTGTGCGTATGTTACCCCAGTTAGCCACGCAAGTGCACTGGCTGGTAGAAAGTCTCCTTTCTGCCCATGTGGAAGGAAACAAGGCACATAGATGTCTCAAAGCTTCCAAAGGTCACACAAGGTTACACAAGTGCCTTGCACCAAGACAGCTGTCTCTACAGGCTGTAGTTTTCGGCATCATGACCTCATGCCTCCTAAGTACATCTCTGCCCCTCCCTGCAAACGCCTAGCCATTTCTAAAGGGAATGCAGCTTTAGTAATCAAATTGTTAATGGGGATGTGGATCGCAACCCTTCATTTCACATTTGAGTCACCGTACCTGGGACCTCGGGGGCCAACATCACAGTCTTCCTCGGCTCATTTTCCTGTAACAGCTGCAGCTCCATATGTTAAGTGGATTTTGTTTGGATTGCTCTCATGTGAACACTGAGTGCTAAAAACAGTGTAATCAGAAGCTAGAGTTAATTACCAAGGCTTGAAAATTTTTGGAAAAGAAGGCTGGGGAAAAAAAAAGACATTGCTGTATTGTTAGTTGGTCTTAACTCATAGAATTCCTGATGAACACCAAGAAATAATTTCTGGGTAATAATCTAGCTTTGCTTTATAAATAGAAGTGTTATAAATGTGTTTCAAGAGTGATAACACTCTAGATTAATGTAATCTTCCCATAGATAAGTCACAGTAAGCAATTAAAATACTCGAATCCTCTGAAGCAATCTAATATTATATGTTTTTATGACTAAATTATGAGCTGGAAGAAGCCTCAGTTCTATATATTTTGCCTTCCCTCTTCCAGCCGGCCTAATGATGACCAGTTTGAAAAATTAGCCTCCTTTTATTTTATAGATGAAAAAAGTCAAGACCAAGAGGCATGGTCAAGTCAGGGGCCTAGAGAGAATTAAAGTCAGGGGGATGCAAAGGCTTCACCTCTAGTCCTGACTTGATAAATTCTCAAAGAATTGGCTGCCCTGGGGGCTGTGTGATGAAAGAACCCTGCCCTCACTGAGGCTAGAGTGGTGATCGATTGGTAATGTCTGCAGGTGCTAGGGGTGCAGGAGGGATGCCCGCCCCTGTGCACCAGCCCACATTCCAGACCTCCCTCCTCAGCCTGCTGCCAAACACAACCAAAATGTAACTTGCATTTGCTACACTGATTGCAGAACCACCTCCCCAGAGCATTTCCCTGAGTGCGTGTCTCTCGTGGGGGGCAGTGTAGAGCAGGTACACCTGGCCGTGAGCTCAGGGGACGGGAGGCAGTGCCCAGTGCCCAGCAGACTGCCAAGACAGATTCCCTGTTTCCTGGGGGCATTTCTGAATTTTGCCGTGGGCAGATATGAGAGAGCAAGGTCAGGGCACTAAACATTCTCCCTCCTCGGCCAGCAAGTGCGGAAAGGCAAGTGAGAGAATGATCTATTTGCAGATGCTTTTCTCAGCACTGTAAGAACTTAATGTAATAAGTTACGTTACAAATAATGTAAATGTGTTTGATTTCATCCCTGAGGACTAGTCCAGCCTTGTTCAAGTCTGCTAATCTCTTTGGATGTTCCACCAACAACTGTAGGATTTGAAAGTGGGCACCCCCCCACCCCCACTGCCACACACACAATCCTCCCACTCCCAGGCTTAAGTTTCTTCCCCTGGTGGGTAGTGCTTCCCCCAAGCCCTTCTCCTCATCACCTACCTGCGGTTCTGAACTTCTCAGGGCCACTGGCTGCGAGGTCGAGGAGCTTCTTCAGAACGTGTCTCATTCCCAACCACTAACAGACTCCTCTCTTGGGCTTTGTGACCAAAACGTAGCAATGAAATTAATGGTAGACTTTTAAGCTGAGGAGGCGTTTACAATCACATTATTTACTTGGGTATGTGCTTTGTGTTTGTTTTTGCTTTAGAAATCTTTTTAAGTATAATTTTAAGTATAATTTCTTTTTTAAGCAAAATTGTAAGTATAATTTCTTGCAGTCACTGGCAGGTCCCTGTGTCTAAATACAGCGGTGAAAGTCACCTTCCCACAGATAAGGAAAGATGGACAGCGCTCCGATGACAAAAACTAGTGTACAGTCAACACGTTATTTACAATTCTCTTAACAAAGATTTCCAAAGGAAGAAGGGATATACTAAATGATGTGTTTTAGCGTGAGTTCTCTCGTACCATTTTCATAAGCAATTTAAATAAAAAAAGGATTTAAAATTTTATATTTCTAAATATCATTTAAATTGCACTGTTGTGGTGAATACTTTTTGAAATTATGAAAATATTTCTTATTACTGCTGAGTTACCTGAGGTTTCTAAGAGCGAAGACTGTTAAGATACATAATTTACATGGTAGTGCTTAAATTACATGGCATTTTTAAGAGTGCAAATGTTGATATATAATTTACAAGGCTTTGCTTTCCAATAAAAAAATGATCACAGAGGGGGGCCTCGGCGGTTCAGTCGGTTAAGCATCTGACTTGATTTTGGCTCAGGTCCTGGTCTCTCAGTCCATGAGATCGAGCCCAACATCAGGCTTTCTGCTAACAGTGTGGAGCCTCCTGGGTATTCTCTCTCTCTCTCTCTCTCTCTCTGCCCACCCCCACTTGCACACACTCTCTCTTTCTCTCAAATAAATAAACAAACCAAAACAATCATAGAGCAAAAGATGCCACTGTATTTTGATCACACCCTTGAATCTTGTTTTGTACCTTTTCCTTTGTTTACTTATTTTTGTTACTGAAGTATGTGGACATTTGGTGTTGTGTGACTTTCAGGTGCACAAGTGTGGTTCTATAATTCTATGCATTGTGGAATTCTCACCGTGACGTGTAACCACCGTCTCTCACCATACTGCGTTACTACAACATAATAGTGTCCCTTACGCTGTACTTCCGGCTCCATGACTTGTCTATTCTATAACTGGGACACTGCACCTCTTCATCCCCTTCACCCATTGCACCCACCCTCCACCCTGCCTCCTGTGTTTATGATTCTCTCTGTGTATTTTGTTGCTGTTGGTTTGTTCATGGATCGTGCCCTTAGATCTAAACTAGTTCTGATATGAATGAAAGATTTCCTGTTACTATCTCAAGCAAACAATTCCGTTCTCCATTTAAAGTCTAATAAAAATCGGTGTGACTTCACCTACAACATGATAGAGAGGGAACGAGATAGAGTTAGATTAGTAATCACTGGTCTCTCGTAGGAAGATGAACAAAGTAAAACAGAATGATAGCACATCCCAATGATTAAAGACTTCCTGCTGGGTACTGAAGGGGATGTAAATGAGTTCCAAATAACCAGAATAGAATCATTTCATAAGTGAATTGCATAAAATCGCACCACCGAATATGAAGATGTGGGATTCTAAAATAAAATGACTTGAATGTTTTCATACGATTCGACAAACAGCTGCCCTATAATAGCCCATTGAGATCAGCATAAAACAGAAATATCCAGCAGCCAGAAAAATACACTTGTCTGTGCAGAAAAATATACATTTTATAGCAAAAATAAATCACAGAAATAAATTTGGCATGTACGGGTAACACATGATTTGTATGTAATTCATGCTTGCAAAGAGAGATTGGAACAATTTGGGAAATGATATATAGCATTGGGATACTTCAATACATCACTTAATATAAATGTGCTGATTTTAACATGATTTTTCTGACATGTGATTTTTTTTCATCTTTGGTTTAACAAATCTTGTTTCCAAACCGAAGTCACAAAGTCTGTACAAACGTTGGTTATAATGCAATGTTGCTCTTACCGAATGCAGTCTCAGCTGGGGACATTTCTGCTCCCACCTCTCAAGGGCAACTAGCAATGTCTGGGGACATTTCTGAATGGTCATGACTGGTAGAGGGTGGGGCATGGGTGTGCCTCTGGCATCTAGTGGGGGAAGACCAAGGTGATGCTAGAGATCCTACTGTGCGCAGGACAGCTCCCAACAATCCAGAATGTCAATAGTGCCACAGTTGAGAGAACCTGATTTAACCGGTTTACAAATCTGAATGGAACTATGTAAAATCTTCCAAATTCTTAAAATATAAGCTAGTTTTCTAGTCAGTGAATAGGCCACCACTTACTTAACATACCCTCAAAATATACTTTGCAAATTAGACAGTAAAGTTTTTATTTATTATTTATTTACTTTAGAGTTTATTTATTTTTGAGAGACAGAGAGATAGAGCATGAGCCCGGGAGGGGCAGAGAGAGACACACACACAGAATCGGAAGCAGCCTCCAGGCTCTGAGCTGTCAGCACAGAGCCTGACATGGGGCTTGAACTTGGGAATGGCGAGATCATGACCGAGGCCGAAGTCGGACACTTAACCAACTGAGCCACCCAGGCACCCCCAGATGGTAAAGTTTTTAAGGGAGAAAATTTTAGAGGAAGGTGTAATAATTGAGGAAATAAAATTGGATGCATTTTATATCCAGTTTTCTGACTGCTGTTATGTAGCCCCTGTACTCACAGAAAGTGAAATTGTCTTCCCATTAATTACTGTGGAAACAATGCAGTCAAACAAGGTTAAAGGACACTTGTTCTTAGCCTTAGCAACTCCACCCTTGGGTGCCAGGCCTGAGCCCCTTGGGTTTCAGAGGAAATCCATGTCTTTCAGTTCCATGTGCTTCTTAAAAGATTCCTGTGCTGGCTCTTCTTCCTCTGAAGCAAACCGAGCACTTTATCCAAGCTTGAATAGTAGGACAACTGTAATGTGGATGTTCTAGAAGGTGGAGCATCTCAGAAATACTTGACCATAACACCATCGGGCCTTCCGTGCATCAATGTGTTTAGCTGAAAATGGAGGTCTGACTCGTCCCAAACCAACTTTAGAGTGTGTGAATGTGATATATTTACAAACTTTGGTTATCGAGCGATACTTTTTTTCCTTAATGCATGTGCTGTGAATATCTAGAGTAGGTACTTAAACTGCAATATGGTGGGACTTACCTCACTGACAACTAATCCTCATAAAAGTATCAACCAGAAAATTGAAACTAAATTTGAGAAATATATTTCATTCCTTTAAGGAACATTGGTTTGTTTGTTGATTTACTATCTCCCACACCCACAAACATGGAATTCATGGTCAAAATATCCATCCGCCAATGGAATGTATGTCTTTAATAGGTATTTTTTAAAAATAATAAAAACAAAAAGAAAACCCAAAATAACAAAAACAAACAAAAAAACAAAACAAACCCCCCCAAAATAACAAAAACAAAACCCTTAATATTGATCTTTCTTACTTAATAAATTGATTAATTAAGCAATTATTCTGTAACAATTGCTAAAATTAATATTCATATCTGGAATAACTAAAATCCACAGTAAATTTAAGACTTGATTTATATGAATAGTTTCAAACCTTTTTAGAAAAGAAGCCAATTTAAGAATCAAGAGCTATGCTCAAATACCTGGGTGTCAAACACCGAGCGGCTCTCGGAGAATGTCTTCCTTCTCAGAGAGAACTGGCTAGATACTCGTTGTTGGGATATTTTTTTAGAAAAACATTAGACGATTTTTCAATACAAGATGTAGGCCCGCCCAAAGTAGGGCGGTACTTGGAGCTGGACTCTCCAGGTAGAATCTTAGGATAATGAGGAAGTTGGTGTCGAGGAAAGGTCACCACAGATCAAAGAAAGGATGAAGATCTGAGTTCTTGGGTCAGGTTGTAGTTACAGACGAGCTGATTCTAAAATTTACTGCAAAAGGCAAAGTAGCTGGAATAGGTAAAATTACCCAATTTTAGCTCTTACTGTAAGGCTACTGTAATCAAGACAGTATGGTGCCTGCGAAGGAACAGACACGTAGATCCATGAAACAGAACAAGCAGTTCTGTGGGGGACAAGCAATGGAGGAAAGACAAGCTCTTCAGCAAAGGAAGATGCACTCATCTGGTATCTATATGCAAACAAACAAAAACCAACCGCAAAACAGACCTCACGTGTTATAAAGTATCATTCAATGGATGGTATAATTAATAGAAAGAATAAAACTCACTTTTTGGAAGAAAACAGAAAGATTTCTGACTTTGTGTTAGGCAAGGGATGCTTAAATACAACAACGAAAGCAAAAGTGGTGAAAGAAAAATAAATTCGACTTCATCAAAATTAAAAATGTTTGCTCTGAGAGAGACACAATTCAAGAAATGAAAAGGAGGGGCGCCTGAGTGGCTCAGTCAGTTGAGCGTCTGACTCTTGATTTTGGCTCAGGTCATGATCCCAGAATCGTGGGATTGAGCCCTGCATCAGGATACTCACTGGGCATGGACCCTGCTTAATATTCTCTCTCTCTTTCTCTCTCTCTCTCTCTGCCCCTCTCCCCCACTCATGTGCATTCTCTCTCTCTCAAAATAAATAAATGAACTTTAAAAAAATGAAAAGACAAACAGATTAAGAGAAAACATTTGCAAATTATGTATGCGACAAAAGACTTGTATTCCAAATATTTAAAGAACTCTCTAAACTCCACAGTAGGAAAACAAACAATCCAATAAAAGAAACAGCAAAATTTTGAATAGGTGCCTTACCAACGAATATACAAACAGTGCGCAGATGTTCAACGTATCTAGCTATAGGTAAATGCTAATTAAAATCATAATGAGATAGCATGACACATCTATTAGAAATGCTACAACTTTCAACAAATGAATGAGTGCCCGAGTGAATGAATAACCGATAATACCATACGTTGGTGAGGATGTGAAGCGCCTGGAATTCTCACATCCTCCGGGGATGCAGGAAGACATGGCCACTCTGGAAAACAGTTCAGCAATCTCTTCTAAAACCAAACACACACCCATCCTGTGACCAACAATACCACTCCTAGGAATAAAATTATGTTCTCACAAAACCTGTACATGAATGTTTATAACATATCTATTCATAGTGGTCAAAAACCAAAAACAGCCCAAATGGTCTCTAATCAGTGCATAAATGGACAGACTGTGGCCCATCTATGCAATCCCAGAATGAGAAAGAACGGACCACTGACACCTTCAAAAAGTTGGATGAATTTCAAAGGCATACCCTTAGTGAAAGAAGTCCATCTCAAGAGGTTATGTCTGATATGATTTTATTTACGCAACATTCTGGTAGAGGAAAATCTCTAGGGAAAGAACAGATAAGGGGTTGCCAGTCACTTGGGTGGGGAGAAAATCTGTCGGCAAAGAAGCAGCTTGAGTGAGTTTTGGGGGGTGAGGGAATTGTTCTATATCCTGATTGTGGTGGTTACACAAAAATACATATGTGTTAAGACTCATAGAACGTACACAACCAAAAAAGTCAAATTTATGTAAAATTTCTAGAAAATGAAAATGCTTGGTAACCAACTGGTTAACTGGATAGTGTGCTAGAGTGTCTCACTGTACTAGCTAATGGTTTGGTCGATTTAGGACCAGTAAGAGCTGAGTGGAGTTTCCCAAAGTCCAAGATAGGAAAGACAGAGCGTGGCCCCTGCTAATTTAGGTGATACCTACATGAGTCATTCAATATCACTTCGTCACAAAGTGAAAACATTTTTTCCAATTTCACTTCTCTTTAAAATCATGAGATAATGTCAAGGAATAAGTCTAAGTTGGATGTTAGGATGTATTAGAATCCTAATCTCCCTTTCTAGAGAAGGCTCCGGTTTGCCATGAGGTGCTGCACCTGGGGACTGGCCTGGGATCCAATATATTAACTGAAGTTTGCTGGGAGAGCCATTCCTCTGCAGTGAAACTTGAGGACACGTTGGGTGTTTCATGCACCAGTTACCTGCAGTCGACATGCAGAGACTTATACAATTGGGGTCTCCAGAGCAGCCAGGGGTGTCCTTTGTTCTAACCAGGATGGCATTTAAAACAACAACAACAACAACAACCTTTCAGAATGGAAAAACTAAGCTTCTGACATGTAAGAGAATTCTCACAAGCACTGGGAAGTTGTGAGACTCGGCGAAGCCGTATATCTCCATTTGTGAATATGCTGAATTGTCTTTTGTTTCACGTCATACTCTAATTTCCCATCGTTGGCCAAATAAAATTCTAGTTCTTAGATTATCTGTGCCTTTCTTTCAATCACACCACTGTCACCCTGGTGACAACACAGCAAACAATGACCATTTTCTTTCTGGGTTGGCGATATAAGGTTTCTTTGTAAAATAAATGGATTTAAGTCAAATGGAAAAGTGAATGCATCAAAATACAAGTGGTAAGTAAACAACAGAACTGGTGGTGTAAGTGGTGCATAAACTTGGCCGAAGACCGTGAACGTGGCCCTTGATGGAATGGGCGTGGCAGAAGTCCTGACAGTTCCCAGTGACTGATGTTGGAGAAACGCCCTCACGGCAGCCCAGTGTGTGGACTTTGACTCAGAATCCCTCTTCTTAAATCCTGTGTTTAATATTTACCATCCCTGGAATCCCAGGCAAATAAATCCTCTAGTACTCAACTTTGCCGTCTCTAAATTGGAATGAATCATACACTTAACCTTATAAGAGTATTGAGAGGATTAAACAAGACCTCGCATGGGAAACCCTCAGTCAACTATCTGGCATCTACTAAGTGGTAGCCAGAGAGCTCATCACAAAACATCTTCCTTAGTAGAGAATGCACACAACAAGATTTGTTCTCTTGTTAAGCAAACACCCCCTATCTATTAGCTACTTGGCAACAATTCATATTAAACCACCATCGGTTCAAACTATGGATCATAGTTCAAGTATTGAGATTTGGGAGAATTTGCGAATTTTTCCATACAATCAATATATCATAAGTAACGGTTCATGGTGCTCTGAGAACACACACACACACACACACACAGAACATTTATCACTAGCCTCCAAATAAAATGCAATGCCAACCACACATTTAAAAGGACACTAATACCTGAGCTCTATGAAAACATGGCAAGTTCCTGGCATTCAGTTCGAGTAGACTGTGTAAGGAGCCCTCAAAACACCAAAAAATAGGAGGAAACTGTCGGCGCACCTGACTTTTCTTGAATAGCCCAGTGAAATCAATATTCTCCCTCATGTTCTACAACTGTCTGACTTTTCACTCCGTCTCACCACTCAACTGGCCTCCAGGAAAAGATGTACGTTCTGTTGGATCAATTTCAGTGTAACAACCTGGAACGTCTGTTCAAGTGACAGGTTAAGAATATTCTCTTTCCCCAAATCTGATGTAAGTGAAAATAAAGGGGGAAAGATCCGCAGGCACATTAAACAGAAGAGATATGGGTATAAGCCATTGGAGGACAAGTCATTCGACCCAGTAACCAAAGGCAGAGAGTGGACAGAGGAGATCCGGATGATGAAGTGGGCTGCGGAATGGTCTCCGGATCGGAGCGGGCAGCCAACCTTCTGGACGGAGCCCACGAGTGGTTTTAGGTGTGAGAAGAGGCAGATCAGGGGGAGGCGGTCTTACAGGCTCTCTCTGAAAACCACACACAGAACACGCGCATTAGGATAACACCAAAAGCATAAATGAGATAAATGCTACAGTTATTCTCTGAAGATATTTTGAGGGGAAAGCAAGGAAAAAAGAGATGATTTTAGAATCCCAGCATACAGATGATCTGTTTTTCATATTTAAGGGTCCTGGCACTTTTCCAATCACCAGAGAGTGAAGCCTGTCTAGTTAACAAGCCCGCCGACAAACACAGTTTCTATTCAGCCTTTTTGTCCCCATTTTCTTTGATGTGAACACAGAGAAAGCAGTTATTTTGAGAACCCCTCTGATACGAAGGGGGAAATGCAAGACAAAAGACAAAATGCCCAGGAGGACAGCTCAAGGGACAGAAAATAAAAGCAAGAACAACAGGAGAGAAAACTTTAATAGGGGAGCACAGACACATTCGAGAAATGAAAGAGGAAAAAATTAATGAGAGCAAAAGATAAGCGACATAGACTGTCTTTACAGGAGGTACAATCTACCGTCTACAGCAATTTCCAAAAAAAAGAGGGCAATAAACTACCAGAGTGAAGCCTGATCGTTTCCAATGTTGAAGGGCAGAGGAATTCAATAGGAAGGCACCACAGGGAATTTCCCGGGACTTTGCAGCAGAGAACGTCAGGGTCATTGCTACCCACGTCAATCCTATTCTCTGGGGACACACCACTGAGCTCAGAGGCAGGCATCACGCTGCCGCGCCAACGCTGTGAGGGAGCAGGACACAACCGTTGTTCTGTTAGGCTGAGATGTGGGGGCTTTTTGTTCAGCCGTGCAGACACGCTGACGAAAATAGAAATTGGTTGTATTGACTTGGGTGGGCGCTGTGATAAAAATCTAGACCACGTGGCCGTGGCCTGCAGTAGAGTGGGGGTAGTCAGGAAACACCTTCTGCAGGTGGAAGTGTTTCCCACTTCCCACTGCAGGTGCCGGGCGGTGGGAAGACTTGCGGTAAAACTGCAGCCTGTGAGCCCGTGGATCTGGGTAAAAGGTGAACTGCATTTAGGCACATAGTACGAGAAGCCAATGAGCTCCCGAGAGAACTGGAGGACCCCAGGCATCCAGAAACTGCTGGAATAGGGAAATGCCACGAAAACTGGATCCTTGGAAGCTTATAGAAGTCGAGTTTCTAGAACATAGTAATCAGGCAGACAAAAAAAAAACAAAAAAAAAACCAACACTGCAGGGGATGGTGGAATGCAAAGGACCATTCTCAGCAGAATGCCTAAATAAGTTCCGGTGTTTTAAAACAATGGAATATTCAAGAACAATGGAGACGGTGAACGGCCACCACTGGCGGGACAAGCGCAGGAGAATGGCAAGGGTACTTGGTAACACCCCAGGTCAGCTCCGGCCAACATAAACAGACCGTGAGCTCGGCCTGACTTAAAATTTCCGGGAGGGCGCCTGGGTGCCTCAGTCAGTTAAGCGTCGGACTCTTGATTTCCACTCAGGTCATGATCTCACAGTGGTGAGATCAGACCCCACATCGGGCTCTGTGCTGATCATGCAGGGCCTGCTTGGGACTGTCTCTCTTTCTCTGCCTCTCTCCTACTCATGCTCTCTCTCTCTTTCAAACAAAATTAAAATAAAATAAAATAATAAAAGCAATATAATAAGAACAAACAAAATGGCAGCTGCATTTTTAATTTTTTTAATGTTTATTTTTGAGAGAGAAAGAGAGAGACAGAGTGGGAGTAGGGGAGGGGCAGAGAAAGAAGAAGACACAGAATCCCAAGCAGGCTCTAGGCTCTGAGTTGACAGCACAGAGCCCAACGCAGGGCTAGAACCCAGGAACTGGGAGATCATGACCTGAGCCGTCGGCCTGAGCCGAAGTCAGACGCCCAACTAACTGAGCCACCCAGGAGCCCCTGCATTTTAAAGGGAACAAAGAAACAGATAAAACCAATTTTATACACTTTATTTAAGCCAACACGAAATCACTATAGCTATTATTGAGATATTTGAGATTTTATGTACTAAGTCCTTGCAATCAGTTTCTTTTTTTATGTTTATGGCCCTCCTCAACTGAGATGCTAATTTTTCAACAGGAATTCTTGACCTGTACTTGCATTTTGTAGATAGAAAAGTAGACTCACATACTCAGGCTGTTCCAAATGTACTTAATGTTGTCCAGTAACCGAACCAATTACCAGTTTTTGTGAGCAAGGCCAGTGCAAATGCCCAGTGGCCACTTGGTGCGCTGGAGGGCCTCCATGGACATAGCCATTCCACAGCTCGGCCTGTGTGCCAGTTACGTGGGTGTAAAATCCACCTGGATACTGATAATTTGTGCCTTTTTCTGTGCATATGCGTGATTCTTCAACTTAAAAAAGAACTTCCTACTCTGGAGTAAAGGCTGAAAGTGAGAAACCCTGAGTCAGAGGACAACGTCCTTTTATTGTAAATCTTTCCGCATCATCTGCTTTCCTAAACATACGTATAACTTGTGTGACATTCCCTTCATTTTATATTTCGAGAAACCTCTTCATTTCTTTTTGCTGCATTCCTGGTAATGAGATGAACACAATTCATTCATTGAAGTTTACTCGGAGTGCCGCACCTCTGCCCCTGAGCTAATTTGCTCGATGAAGCGGCCGAGTTGGAAAAGCCGCAACGATTCAGTAGCTTCATGATGGTATATATCCGTCTACTTGCTTAAAAGGCTTTTGAGAAAGTTGTTGCTGCGATTACCCCCCAGTTTAGTGTTTTCCTGCAGAATGCATGTATTTGAGCCTGACAGCAGCCCCGCGAATCGTTGCTGTCATAATCCAGGTGCCCACGCGCCGAAATGGAGACACGGAAAGGTTATGTGACTGTCACACCTCTGGGAGGTGACAGTGCAACAGGTGTTCAGACCCACGCGCTGAATCCAGGCATGTCCAGCCACTCAGTGGAACGCCTGCTGAATTTCTTTGTGGGAATGTGGTATCGAATCAGCGTACTGGGCAGATTAAAATACGTGTTGATGTATCCACACCATCCGTCCTCTGTAATATATTAGAACAGGGGACCCAGAAGTAAACGTGAATAAACCCACTCCTTGCTGTCCTCTACATTTCACACTCGAATCCCGGGGGCCCCGGGCCACTCAGACAACTGGTCGCTCATTTGTCACAGCCCCGTCATGACAGTTCTGCCTGTGTACTCCCCCACCACCTGCTCCTTCCCACCCGTAATGTGAGCAACTGGTGTGGCCGCCCCGCACTGCGCCTGGCAGGTGCACGATGTGCCAACCACGGCCAGCACCCTCACCTGTCGCTCCAACACTTGGCCCCCGTGTGTCCTCAGCTGGTCTTGCCACCTGTCCTCTCCGCATTGCCACTGGCTTTGCTCCTGCTTGGAATCCATTTCACTCTCACATGTCCCCAGCCTTATTTTCTGCCCGAGGAAGGTGGCTGGCCACTTTGCTGTTGAACAAAAAAGGCATCGACTCTGTGTATATTTTCAGAACAGAAACACAGAATGCTCAGTGCCCTTCCTCCGACAGAAAGCCCCAGTGCCCTCCGTCCTCCACCCCTCTGTGCCCTCATAGGATGACTAAAAGCTGGGACTTCCAGCACATCCATTTCCTGTGCTTGCCCCAAAGTTGTCAGATCGATGCTGTGAAAGACACCTGAACTCAACGTCACATTGATAAGTAATAAAACTCGGGACTCAATTATATGAGAACTTGGATTATCTAAATAATGTTCAGATATTTGCTTGTCTCATTCATCCAGGCAAATAGAGGTTTTCTGGTGTGTGGATGACAAGAAGGCATAAGATATGACAGGTTTATTACAGCTCATACGCCTGCATCATCTTTCTTATGGGACCTGTGCAAACGATAAGTCTCAGGCACTCAGCGCTTGCTACTCCGATTACCGTGTTATTCGCTCGTCCCCAAAACAAAATCCAGAGGTGAAAGGCAGACCCCCGCCAGACTTATATCCTAAAATTAACAACCCTCTTTGCTCATATTTATGCGGGGTGTATACATTGCATGAATATTGTTGCTGAAATTGATGAACCACGACAGAGGGAAGGCCAAGTCCACGCTGAAATTACTTTTCCTGGTGCTTCAGACCGACTGTGAAATAGTATCGTTGAAACTCCCGTCTTGTAAACGGGACTGCTAGTTAGCAGTTGCTAATTGCTCCACTGATGAATAGGTAGCTGATGGCTGACTACACAAAAATGAATTGTGGTCTTTCAAGTACATCTTTAAAATCTCCTTGGGTCGTGTGGACTCTCAAGGATTGAGTGGGTAAACATTTTTGTGCAGGAAATAAATATTTAAAACTTCTAATGCCATACACATTGCCTACCAAACCCATCCAAAGAATAATTGACTCACCTTATCAACAGCACAATTATAGTCAGTAAGTTCACATCTGATTCCAGATTCTTCATTTATGCCTTAACTGTCTCCACTCCCTAAATTCGGGATAATCTTAGAAACCATCTTCCAAGTATGGTGATGTTAACTAGATTTATTGTGGTGACCATTTCACAATATATACAAATATCAACTCATTACATTGTGCACCTGAAACTAATATCTTGTTATATGTCAAGTGCAGCTCAATAAAGACACTAAAAATTTTTTTAATTGAATCTTGAGGGGCACCTGGGTGGCTCAGTTGAGCTGTTGAGCATCTGACTCTTGGTTTTGACTCAGGTCATGATCTCATGGTTTGGGAGTTTGAGCCCTGCCTCGAGCTCCACACTGACAGCATGGAGCCTGCTAGGGATTCTCTTTCTCCCTCTCTCTGTCCCTCCCCTGCTCATGCTCACTCTCTCTCCCTCTCTCTCAAAACAAACAAACAAACAAACAAACAAACAAACTTTAAAAAATCGAACCTTGAGGTATGCACATAAGTTGAATAAATGGCTATTTCTACCATGGGTCGGAAACATTTCATTATTTATGAAGTTCGTATTTTGAACTGGCTCTTGGAGAAAAAATGTGTACTATGTGTTTGTCTCCTAGACATCATGCTATCCCTCCTTTGTGAGTCCTTTCCTCAAGCTGCAAGTTGTCAGTGGGTCCATGTTATCCTGCAATCTGTGTGATCCACTGGAGGGAGGGCTACCGCGTTGGGTGTGAGTAATGATATGTCTGAAGCCGAGGTCTTCTGGGGTGAATAGCCTTCCTTAGTGACCATGGTGTCATGTCAGAAGACAGCACACCTTGCAGTAGATGTCCTCTGGACATCCCCCAACCCCGTGAGTCTACCTTGGCTCCACAGGGAATCTCCTGGCAGTCAAGACAAACCATGTTTTCTTCTTTTCAACAGAGTGGGGAACCTGGCCATAGAGACTCTGGGTTATGTAGCTGATAGACACAGAGTCTAGGGGTCAAATCTGTTTTTTTTTATTAATTTTTTAATGTTTTATTTATTTTTGAGACAGAGAGAGACAGAGCATGAGAGGGACAGAGAGAGAGAGAGAGGGAGACACAGAATCGGAAGCAGGCTCCAGGCTCCGAGCTGTCAGCACAGAGCCCTTTGTGGGGCTTTGAACTCACGAACCGTGAGATCATGACCTGAGCCAACATCAGATGCTTAGCCGACTGAGCCACCCAGGCGCCCCTCAAATCTTAAGACTCAAGGTCATCACAGGTATGAGGGCCGATGACGCAGGAGGCATCCTGTCCAGCTTTGATCACAGGACAACCACCCACTACACAGGAAGATAAGCTTCATTTTTCCCCTTAAGGCCCATTTTTGTGATTTCTGCTTTTGCTTTTCTACATGGGCGTCATCACTAACACCAAGTCCATTAAAGCTTGGGGTAACGCAAGAGAAGTGAGGAGCTCTCCGAGAAAATCCTTGCCGTCTGATTCACTGTCACACCTCTACCCTCGCCAATTACATTAGCATTCCAGCAAAACGACATTAGCAGAAATTAATTCAGAGCAAATATATGGCCGCTCTACAAAGAGCGTTATTATCCTTAATTTTTTGCTGTTGTTGAAATGCCTGCTAAGTGTATACTTTTACAATTATAAAGACAGCTTGTCTAATAATGTGCCACACGGAATGTCGTTGTCACCTCCTTTTAGAGGTAAAAATAGTAGTGCCAGTCCATTTGGAATTCAAAACTCACAACCTGTTCATTTCAGTGTGCCCTCTGTCTGGTGTATAGGTGACATCTGTGACCTACTGCTGGAAGGGATGCCCTGAGACTCCCCCCTCTACTGTGCACGGATTTGGGGGTCACACCATGTGACTTCCCTTCACTTCTTTCATCCTTAGTTTGGACTGCTTATGATTCTGTTTTTAAATTGAAACTTTTTTTAGTTAAAGTATAATTGACATACAGTGTTGTGCGAGCTTCAAGGATACAATATAATGGCTCAGCGGTTCTATGCGTTGTTTGGTGTTCATCACGGTGAGTACGCTCCTGATTCCTTTGCTTGTCGCATCCATTTCCCTGACCCACCTCTTCACCGGCAACCGCCAGTTGGTTCTCTGTATTTAAAAGTACATATTTTGTTTGTCTCTTTTGTGTCATTCGTTTGTTTTGTTGTTTAAATTCCAATTATGAATGAAATCATAGGGTGTTTGACTTTCTGTGACTTGTTTCACTCAACATCATACCCTCCAGGTCCATCCACGCTGTTGCAAACAGCAAGATGTCATTCTCCTTGTTATGGCTGCGTAATATTCCATTGTGCACACGCGTGTGCTTGCTTGCGTACGCATGTGTGCGTGCCTCACATCTCCTTTATCAATTCATCTATCGGTGGATACTTGGGCTGCTTCCATAATTTGGCACTTGTAGATAACGCCGCAGTAAACATAGGGGTGAATGTGTCTGTTCCCATGGGTGCCTTCATTGTCTTTGGGTAAATACCCAGCAGTGCACTGGGTCACATGGTATTTCCATTTTTAATTTTAATTTTAATTTTAATTTTTAACCTCTACACTGTTTTCCACGGTGGCTGCACCAGTTTGCCTTCCCACCAACTGTGCAGGAGGCTTCCCCTTTCTCCACATCCTCACCAACACCTGTTTCTCGTCTGTTTTATTTTAGCCATTCTGACAGGCGGGAGGTGATTTTGATTTGCATTTCCCTGATGATGAGTGATTTTGAGCATGTTTTCATGTGCCTGTTGGCTATTTGTATATCTTCTTTGGAGAAATGTCTATTCAAGTCTTTGCCCATTTTTAATCACATTATTTGTTTCTGTTTTGGGGTTGAGCTTTATACGTTTTTAACATATTTTGGATACTAACCCCTTATTAGTTATATCATTTGCAAATATCTTCTCCCATTCCCTGGGTTGTCTTGTCCTTGTGTTGATTGCTTCCTTTGTTGTGCAAAAGCTTTTTGTTTTGGTGTAGTTCCCAATAGTTTATTTTTGCTTCTGTTTCCCTTGCCTCAGGAGACATGTCTAGGAAAATGTGGCTATAGCCGATGTCCGGAGTTTGTGCCTGTGCTCTCTTCTAGAAGTTTTATGGTTTCATGTCTCACTTTTAGGCCTTTAATCCCTTTTGAGTTTGTTTTTATGTATGGTGTAAGAATGTGGTCCAGTTTTATTCTTTTGCATGTAGCTGTCCAGTTTTCCCAGCACCATTTGTGGAAATGACTGTTTGTCTCCCTTGTATATTCTTGCCTCCTTTGTCATCAATTAATTGACCATATAAGCGTAGGTTTATTTCTGGGTTTTCTAGCCTGCTCCATTGATCTATATGTCTGTTTTGGTGCCAGTACCATATTTTTATTGTTACAGCTTGGTAGTGTATCTTGAAGTCTGGGATTGTGATACCTCTAGCTTTGTTCTTCTTTTTCAAGGTTGCTTTGGCTATTTGGGGTCTTTTTTGGCTCCACACCAATTTTAGGGTTATTTGTTCTGGTTCTATGGAAAATGTTGTTGGTATTATTTGCTTTTTTTTTTTTTCCAGAGAGAGACAGAGAGAGTGCACGCGTGCAAGTGCACACATGAATGGGGGAAGAGCAGAGGGGGAGAGACTCTTAAGCAGGCTTCACGCCCAGAGCAGAGCCCAATGGCAGAGCTCGATCCCACAACAATGAGATCGTTATCTGAACTGAAATCAAGAGTCAGATGCTTAACCAACTGAGCCCTGATGCCCTATTGTTGTTATTTCCACAGTGGTTGCATTAAGTCTATATATAGCTTTGGGTAGTATAGACATTTTAACAATGTTGGTTCTTCCGATCCTTGAGCACGAAATATCTTTCCACTTGCTCGTATCATGTTCAATTTCTTTCATCAGCGTTTTAGAGTTTTCAGAGTACAAGTCTTTCGCCTCCTTGGTTAAGTTTATCTCTTAGGTATTTTATCATTTTTTGGAGTTCAATTTTAAATGGATTGTTTTCTTAATTGATCTTTCTCCTACTTCATTATTAGTGTTTAGAAATACAACAGATTTCTGTATATTAATTTTATATCCTTAGATTATAACTCATAATTTTATATTGTGACCTATACAAACTGAGGTTATGGCTTGGGCTCAGTACTTTATCCTATGTGAGGATATGTCCCCACACCTATAGGAAGTGGAAAGTAACACCCAATCCAAACATCGTCGCACAGATTACATGGGAGCATGGATATTGAAGTAGCTGGCAAAATGCCCGGAAGGCTATAGGTGCTCAGTCAATGCTATTTGAAAGCACTCAATTAGGGCCCAGATCAATTCAGGAAGGCTGATTTAGGGTGATCAGCATTCGTGCTTGCCATATGTATTTTACCCCATTGGAAATGAATCTATAAATCTACTCAAGATTTTTGTCCTGGCTTCCTGATTCTGGGTCTCTCACTAGTAGTTTATACAATTATGCTACATATCTTTCTTTAGCTTTTCACTGTCAATTCTTCCCCTGGTGCTCTGTGCACACACATCATTTCCGCACCTCATTAGACTCTGGCGTGGTGTCATGAGGGTTTTGTAAAGTAGCGATACATGGAAGGCCTAATTCTGTTGTTACCGTTTCAGTTTTTTTTAAGAAAAAGAAAACCTTTGCTATTGTAGTGATTAGCAACTAGTCCTCCGGTGACAAGGATCAAGCGTTTACCCCAGCACAGCTGTAATTCCTGCAACCCACTCCCAGCTGTCCCAGATGGTATTTTTAGCAGTACGCTCTCTAAATGCGGGAGGCACGACTCAAAATATAGTTAAAAGGGAATATCATTATGGAGTCCCAGGAAGGGAATTGGGCTTTTTCTCCTTCTTCTTCTTCTTTTTTTTTAATGTGTGACTGCTGCAAATAAGTAAACCCCAATATGGGTGAAAAGAGCACCTCATGGTCCGGTCAGTAAGTAACCACCAAGATATACTCATGCAAACGGAGATCATGCAGTTACTTCCCTACGCTCGTCGGCAACACTAATGCAGACCAGGACCTTGCTCGCTTCTGGCGAAAGAAAAAAAACATGACTATATAGTTACTGTCTCTTAGCAAGAAGTATTTATTGCCTACCAGGTGTCTAACATTCCTGTAAATTGTGAAAGCAAATATCCTTTGTCTGTAAAAAACAAAACAACAAAAAGAACACACACTTGACTGTCTAGTTGCCGCCTAGTTGTCTGAACAAGAGAATTGAGAACAAAATGAAATGCTCAGGTTTGTGGGGAAATGTTTTCACAGGCAAATACGGTTATTGACATTTGTGACAGAGTATTTGCGTCGCAGCACAGCTGGTGAGTGGACACGTCTCTTCTGCTGCCCCGGTCCCCTCCTCTGCCCACAATGAAGATTTGGATTCTAAGGTCTGTAATATTCAGACCCAAGATTCACCTTTAACCAGGCCAGGTGGTCCACTGGGAGGTTTGGGTAGAAGCTGTTCTCAAGGCTGGTGCTTGGAAAGCCTCTGACATTCCTGTAGCCGCCCCAGGCCAGCTCGGAACATTCCAGGGAGGCCGTGCCTCTGCTACTGTCTCTGCCTCTTTGTCTTTTCTGATGAAGATTACAAAAAATAAAAAAATAAAAAAAAAAAACAGGGGCGCACAGGTGGCTCAGTCGGTTAACTGTCCGACTTCAGCTCAGGTCATGATCTCGCGGTTCACGAATTCAAGCTCCTCATCGGACTGTCTGCTGTCAGCACAGAGCCTGCTTCAGATCCTCTCTCCCTTTCTCTCTTTGCCCTTCCCCCTCCCACTCCCCCCCTTCTCAAAAATAAATAAACTTAACAAAAAATTTGTTTAAATCCTATTCATGCTCTAGCTGGTATCAACCAGTTTCACAGTGTCAGATGCTACCTGTTTGCTGATATGTCCCAAATGTGTATCTACACTCTAGACTTTTCCTCAAACTCCAGAGACCGTGTCCACTTGTCTCCTGCTCCCTCCAATTAGAATCAAAAGCCTCCGCCCCAAAGCAGACTTCTATATTCCTGCCAACGGGATCCCACCCCATGAGTTTTTCCAGCCTCAGGTAAAGGCTCAACCCTCATTCTTGAGCCCTCCCCACCACCCTCACACCTGTATTCTCTACCCCCTCCTCCACCCCCACCCCCCACTGTAAGCCCTGTTATCTTTCCCACCACCCTCATGGCCAACTCTTTGGTCAAGGCCATCACTAACCCTGGGTTTAGCCTTGCCCTGACTTCTAACTTCCTGCCTCTGCCGTGGCTTCTCTATGGTATATTATCCACACAACCATCAGTATAAACCTGCTAAAACCTATCTTAGTATTGCTCTGTGCACAACTCAACAATCGATTCCCAGCTCAGAGAGAAAGCCAAATTCCTTTCCATCCCCACAAGGCCCTCTCCCTACAGTCTGCTTTTGTCCTTCTGACCTCACCTCCCGGTCTCCCTCACATCACCTCCACCCCAGTGTTCAATTCCCCAAACATGCCATGCCGCCCACCAGCACCTGGCCCACTATTTACCACATGACCAGCCTTACTCACCAATCGGTTTTAACTCAGAAGTCACTCACCCTGTGAGGCTTGCTGCCTCTGCACCACCAAACTATCAGAGACTTTGAGCCCATTCCTGCTTTGGACTCAGACATTTCATAAGCCTTTTCCCTCTTTTATATTTTCTCCCAAGCATCTATTACTATCATGTATACTGTGTGCTTTATGTGTTCAACTTGCTTATTGCCTGTCGCCCTCACTGGATTAGCTCCCCGGGCAGAGATTTTGTCTTGTTCCTTACTACATCTCCCCAAACTAAAACAGGATGACACTTACCAGGCTTCCAATTAAAATTTGTCTCACAGTCCCACACATGGCTTGAAGGATGTGTCTTCAAGATGGTGGTCCAGAGAGTAAGGCACTGGCATGTGGATTGACACAAGCAACACCGAAACAGAAATCAGGGAGGGTGTTCAGCTGAGCAACTGAACAAAGAAGCAGAGTTGACTCATATTGGAATCCACTCATGTGATGAGTTAACTCAGTAGCCTGCGGGGACATCGACAGTATATCCCTTTTCCTGTCGGAGTCATGACTGGCTGGGCTTCAAAAACATCAGGAGCTTCCATGAACTTGACTATTTAGATACTTCTCATAAGTAGAAAGGGGGGGGGCGCTTGGGTGGCTCATTTGGTTGAGCATCCAACTTGATTTCTGCTCAGATCATGATCTCAGGGTCATGGGATCAAGCCCTGTGTCAGGCTCCACACTGAGTATGGAGCCTGCTTGTGATTCTCTCTCTCTCTCTCTCAAAAAATAAATAAATAAAATAAAAATTAAAAAATAAATAAGCAGAAGGTAGAATGGATATTTCGAGAGGTTGGAGAGGAGGGAATGAGGAGGAGTTGATCCAGGGACAGAAGATTCCAGTTCTGCAAGATGAGAAGTGAGTTCCAGAAATCTGGGGTGCAGCACGGGCTTATAATTACCAATGGTGTATTGGACACAAGGACTTGTTAAGAGGGTGGATCCCACGCCCTCTCTTCTTGCCACAGTAAAGGCAAACCGTATTCGGAGGAGAGTCTTACATGGATTTGTCTCCTGAGACCGTGAAGCCACCTTCACATCAATGGGAGTTGCTCAGAAATTATTTGGTTGGTCAGAGAAGCGAAAACACCCCCTTCCCTCAGATGGAGACTGGACATAAGAATATATAGCAACAGGGGGCACTGGCTGGCTCAGATGGTGAAGCGTCCAACTTCGGCTCTGGTCACGATCTTGCAGTTCATGAGTTTGAGCCCCACATCGGGTTCTGTGCTGACAGCTCAGAGCCTGGAGCCTGCTTCGGATTCTGTGTCTCCTTCTCTCTCTGCCCCTGCCCTGCTCACACTGTCTGTCTCTCTCTCTCTCAAAAATAAACAAACATAAAAAAATTAAAATGAAAAGAATATACAGCAACATATCTCAATACTGGCACAGCGTCCTTATAAACTAAAAAGGCATAACGGAGCTCCTTGCCACCAAGGGCTCTAAGCTGTAACCATTCCTCAAATGGCCAAAGAAAGTGCCTGCTGACTCAATGCATCTTCTGCCTGTTGCTCAGGACATGTGTTAAACTCTAACAGCGAGCGGTTGGCTACCTGCACTAGAGGTCATGACACCCTCCTTGGAGGACTAGTCCCTTGTATGTGATTCCTCCTCTGATCTTCACCTGCAGCAGAAGAACAGAGTCCAACACAACCGTGTCAGGGAGTCATCAAATGATACTGCAGGATTCCTCCCCAGCTACTTACGGCTCACAAGTACAGAGCTGGGTTAGAATGTAACAAACACCGCCCTGGTTCCACTCCCTGGGGAGGGAATCTAGTGCCCCCAGCCACTGTCAATTGGGAAGAGGGCCCTTGTCTTTTGTGTTTTGAAAGCTGTGAGTCTGACATTTATGTTGCGTGTACTAAAAAATGACTGTTAATGGAATGACTCATGGGAAGCTTTCCCAATAAACTATTGTATACCAACTCTCCATTTAATATGTTCAATAAAAGCTGATATGGCCCCAAGGTGAGCCCATTAGTGCAAAGCCAGTGGGCAGAGCTCACCAGCGTATCTGTCAACCTTACTTACAATTTTTCATCCAGGGGCTGTATTGTTAGTCATCCTGTCAATAGTATATTGATGAAAAGGAAAGCTAAATTCATCTTCCTGTCTTTCTTTTTCTGTTCAGGCTCAACTCAGTGATTCTTCAATTACCTAGACTCAATGACAGGACACTTTTTACTAGCCTATTTCCTGTACATCAAAGTTCAAAATATGTCAGATGCTTCCAACAATCTGTCTTCTTTGACAGTAGGTAGGTTTGAACATTTGTGTATATCACTTTGGACATAAGTGCCTTACTCAGCGGAGAGACTTCTTACAGCCACTGGGGAGAGGTTAAATGCCATCCCTGGCTCTGTTTTGACTTTAAATAGAATGGCTCTCAGGATTACCTAAGAAAGCGGTGCAAGTGACAGAGACTTTGAACTCTATTTTCAAGCTAACAAATCGCTGAGGCACAATGGCGTTCTTTCTCCTCTGGTCCTCATAGAATTCTAGGTTCTTTGAAATACAGCCAAATGAGATTGTCTCTTTAAATAAAGAATGGTATCCCCAAAGGACAGGCAGATGAGCTGTAGCGGGGGGTGGGGGGTTGGGGGGGCACAATATTGTTTTTTGGAGGAGCCATACCGAAGTCTCTAGAGGGCAAATTGCACGATTTCCATCCGAAGACCACTGCAATGCACATCCGCCACTTTCCGGAAAAATGGAACCTGAATACTGAATTCTCTGGATCTGTTCTTGTTCTGTGTGATGTGCAGCATCTGCCCCTTAGCATTGAAGGGCACCCTTTATTTCCACCCCAGCTTCTGCTAGTCCAGCTGAGACAATCCATAGCGACTATTCGATTTATATCAGTCCGAATGGATTTAAAAATTCTTCTTAACACGATGACCTCAAGAGATACAATGACAATATTAAACACTAACAGGTTCAAAGCTGTCGATCAGAATGGTTTATTTCTCATTACGTCCTCAGTTTTCTCACCATTTTTGTATGTTTTCATTTAGAAAAATTTTGTCTTCACCTCCCTGGGCACTTGTCTTGCTCTTTCCCTTCTTTACAACATCAGACTGCGTCAATGACCGCTAGCCTGAACTTACATTTCATGGGACATTTTAAAGAAACAGATGCCAGGTGACTGAGATTTGAAAATGTTCTAAGAGCATTTTACAACCCATCATTTTCTCCCTCTGTTTACTCGAGTACTGAGATTCCACTATAAAATGTTTGTTTTGGGGGTGAAATGCCATCCTCACAGATGAGGGAGCAAGGGGCAAGCTGAGGGCAAAGTACAGGCTAACAGCACCCTCCCCCCACCAGGTGGGATATGTGTGATACTCCTCAGACACTCCCGGCTGCCCAAGAACAGGGGAAAGGAATGAGGAAAGAAACCAAATGGTTGACAGATAAAGATCGCAGTCATTCAGGACAGGAATGCCCTTCAGTTTACTGGCAACTTACTAAACTGCAATAAAAAGGCAATCTTATCCATAGCCTAATCTCCAGAAACCTATAGCTTTTGTTTCCCGAAGCCCTGATATCACCCTCATTAAGATTCTTACTCGATGTCTAGAGCAACCATTGTATAGATGAGTAAACAGAGGTTTAGAAAATTTAACAGCTTGTCCTAAATAATAGTGTCATGACTGCTGCATTCTAAATTTGGCCACTAAGTACGGGTCCAAGGGAAAATGCTGGAGACATTGTCACCCTCTTCAGATTCAGAGCTCACATCAACATGATTAGATGATTCACTCAACTGAATTAAGATTACAGGCACAAAAGCAATTTGCAGTAAAGGGAAAATGCATGACCAAAATTACTCTGACTCTTCTCAATTTGAACTAGTTGCTTTGGCCTAAGTGGGAGGAAATATAATGTGGCATCTTCCCTGGGTTGTGTACACTGGGTTAAATGACAAAGTTTTCACTTCTTAGCTGTGTGACTATAAAAAACGGACTAATCTTGCTGCTGAATAAATATTGTTCTGGGAATAAAATGACTTGAGATTGAAGACTATAAAGAGGATAAATGCTCTTATTAAAATCCCTGGGGGGCAACAAGGTGGCTCAGCTGGTTAAGCATCCAACTTCGGCTCCGTTCAAGATCTCGCAATTTGTGAGTTCAAGCCCCGCGTCGGGCTCTGTGCTGACAGTTCAGAGCCTGGAGTCTGCTTTGAATTCCGCGTCTCCCTCTCTCTCTACCCCTTGTCCTCTCTCTCTCTCTCTCAAAAATAAACATTAAAGATATTTTTAAAAAAAAATCCCTGGAACAAAATATTTATTGAAAAATTAATGTAAGAAGAAGAAGAAGAAGAAGAAGAAGAAGAAGAAGAAGAAGAAGAAGAAGAGAGTCATATTAGGAAGCCTAAGAGGAAAGAGAAAGCATTGCCGTTTAGATCTTTCAAGATAGTCATGGCATGGTTTGCAAAACAGAAAACAGAAATCCTCATAATAACCTGAAGACATGAAGACATTTATTTTCAACATTGCATTCAGTTTTATGTTCCGTGTTTTCACGAAGACCTTTTGCATCATGACGTTTTACTGGATTTCGAGCCTAATCGAGGCTTTATTTCTGGGAAGATTTACACCTCAGCCATCCCAGTCAAGCAGCTGGAGCTCTCCTGTGTCCAGCTGGGTTTCACCTGCTCCCTCAGACAACCAGCTGCCGCTGCCGAGTTGCAGATAGCAATGTAGCCCTGCCAGTCTGTGCCACCACTCATTGACATGAAGCAGCATTTGGATCACACACCTCCCCTTATGCTTGGAAAGAAACCTTTGGTGGCTAAGAACACCTTCTGCATTCTTTGGGTCAATACAGCTGTCGAACAGGAGAGAAAGAACTGGAGATCCGGAGTTTTCTTGAAATGCATATGGCAGGGGAAAAGAATGAGTCTCTCAGCAAAATGACACAGCAGGTAAATTCTGTCTCAGGGGTTTGTTCCCCGTTATCGGAGGCACTTGAGTCTTGAAACACTGCATTCCCACGTCTTGTCTCCCCAAACCCTCTTGTGCATGTTCTTGCCCCAGGAATTCTCTTCCCTCCAACAGATTCTTCACGTGTCTGCCGACTCTGTCCTAAAACATATTCGGTTGTCTTCTTCCTGCTCATAGAAAAAATGGTCCCTGTTTTCCAACAAGGTTGAATTTTACTTCCTCTGTGATGTGGGAAGACTTCCACAGGCTAAAAGCCACATCACTTGCTGGCCTGGCTGCCTCCTTCCCTCTGACCACTGCCGGGACCCACGGCTCTGTGGCCTGAGATTCTCTCTTGCATACGGACGGGCAGCTGGGCCAGTACCACCTGTCAAATCAGCCGCCCTTGCCCCACGGAAATCAAATACCATTCTCGTCTGATAGTTTATCTCATGTATATTGGGTGGAATTCCTGGGTTTTATATAGCCAAAATTATTTGGTTCGCTTTTGGGTTAAACTGATCTATCTATCCCTGTGCCAACGGCACATTGAGTTGATTCCACTAGCTTTATAATATCTGCTGCCAACCTGACAAATAGATTTCTAGAAAAGTTTTCTTGGCTCTTCTCAAACATTTACATTTTCATATGAATTTTAAGATCATTTCATCCCATTGCAAATTGGACAAACCCTTGTAATTGTCATTTTAAATTTTAGTAAATGTATATATTAATATTGACAGAATTGACTTTCCTGGCATAAAATAATGCTCTTTATGATGGTTGGCTTTTTGAAAATGTCAGATACATTTTAATTTCTTTTAAAAGGTCTTATTAATTTTTTTTTTTTTTTTTTACAAAAAGAACAGGACAAATCAAAGTAGCAGTTTTGGACATCCCAAAGGTATTTGGGTTTTTTTTACAGCTTTTCTTTGAGAACAAGGAAGGAAAGATACATGTTAAAAGGAAGTGTTGGTGGTGGGGAACTTCTGGGTGACTAAGGTAATGACAGTCACTTAATTAAATCTGTACCACTTGGCATATCCTCCCAAACTCTACACAGATCACCAAGAGGAGCAAATAGACCCACACAACATCTTGCCTTTAGCAAAACTATGTAAAGTAAAACACAACATGTTCAACAAAAATAACACGACAGAGCTGAGACCAATCATATCAGTGTCATCGATAGCAAGAGCTAGCTATGTGGCACACATGGAAGACACACTCAGAGCAGTGATTCAGCACGGCTAACATCAGAGGAGGTGCAAAGCACACAAGGCCCATGGAAATAATGAAAATGTTGGAATGTCAATCCAGATAGAGACAAAGTAGAATTTGAATCAAAAGCTTTCAGTGAAACAAATTAAATGTCATTTCATTATTTTAAATATTTTGTATTAAGACCTAGAAGGCATGAATACTTAGGCACTAAATCACACATCTACTCCTTCATGAGACAGAAACTATGGGAGGTGAGGGATAAGTAGAAATACACTTTTGGTGCAGGAGATATCCAGTAGACAAAAATTCTGGAAGAACATTAAAGACCCCAAGTGCAATTCTAGATAAGTTTCCCCTTAACCAGATGCTTTTTCCACCTATTAAGAAAAAATACTCACAATGAGCAGGAGGGTAGGGAAATCTCACAGAGATGGAGGCATTTCGAAGGGGTCAACTGAAAGAGCCCTCAGTCGCCAAAGCTGAACTGTGGTCTTGGATTATAACCCAAAGCATCAAACAACACCCATGAGTCCATCTGATATAAAGAAATGATTGAATAAACTAATAGCTATGGGAGAAGAAACAAATCTGCTCTGCAGAAGAATTTCAAATAATTTAAATAGATACTCTACCCTCAAATGAAGGTAACTTCTCACTCGGATGTGGGCCAAACATGGTGATCTCCTTCCAAAGTAGACGGTGGAGAAATCTGACGCACTACCTCAGCCAGGCGATCGGGGCCAACATCGACTCATAAATCGTGTTGACAACACGTATACTCATCAAGACAGGTTAACAATGGTTCTTTATGCCTATGGTCTTCCTCCCAAGAACCCATGACCCCCGTCTCATCATGCAAAAACCATCAGGCAAATCGGAATAGAAAAGCACACCACACGATGCCTGAGGAACACTCCTCAAAACTATCACAGTCTTCGCGTACGAGGTAGGTGTGAGAATCAGTCACGGCCAAGAGAAGCAGGAAACAGGACAGCTACATGTGATATCGGACTCTGGATGGGACCGTCAGGTAAGAAATAGGAAATAGGAAACCCAAAAAGGACATCAGGTAAAAACTAAGAAAACATAAATAAAGTGTCGGTCATAGTTCATAATCGTGTATCAGCACTGGTTCATTCACTGTGACACATGGTACAGACCAAATGAGAATTCTGTACTAACTTCCCTTTTTTTCTGTAAATCTAGAACTATTCTCAAAACACCTACCAGATATAGGGCCCCATGTAAAATGTTTCTCTGTTTCCACCGAGGTATTTTTCAGGAATTCCTGCTAGCAAAGTACACTCAGGTGTTTGTGTTTGGGGAATTTTTGGGGTCCATGATAGATGAGGGAGGAGGCATATTTCGAAGTGGGTCCCCCAGAGCACAGCATGTAAGTGTTTGTTTTTTTAAAAGCTGGTCTCATGTGAGGGCATGTCTTAAATAAATGTTTTGTTATCGTTGGGGAGTGCAGATTTATAATTATTGGCCACTAGGGAACACTTGGGTGACTTGGGAAATAACAGAATGGAAGGCCATTCATACTGGCCTCTCCTACTTAATCATGTAATCAATGGCTTCTTTTATAGCAAGACATTAAAATAAAGTGCCATCTCCGTAACTGAATATAAAGGACACTTCAACTGACAAATGAGGAGATGCATCCTTCTTACTCCCCTTCTTTTCACATACAAGCTTATTGAATGGAATGAAATGCACCCTGGGCCCCTACATCCTTATCTGCCCAGTTTCTCCATCCCCCGATGCTCGTGGAAGCCAGCGGGAGTTCATGGTCAATGCAGTCTGCGTTGGCCAGAGAAGCCCATAACTAAAGACTCACACCTTTTCCCATTAGAGGCTGGGGAGGACGCCAGGACTGCACCGAGGTCCTTCTCGCTGTGTAGGCCACATGCCTCCCTTAGTTATTTCTTTCTGAGCCCGGGGGTCCACAGCACTGGCCAAGGAGCGTCATCAGAATAGCACTACCCCATAAGTACCCCTTCTGCCCACCTACTCCACCACTTCTTCCATTATGTGATGCCTGCCTCCAACCCCAACCCCAACACTTGGGCCCTTAGAGAAAGTCCCCCCACTTTGTACTGTTAATCTCTTTGCCTATAGGAATATAAAACTCCCAGAATTCAGGCGTTCATATGAATGTTAGAAGGTCTGTAGGCTTAACCTTAAAATGATGGATGAATTGTTGGTTGAGTTAATAAGAACTCCTGAAAACCTAGGGGTGCCTGGGTGGTTCAGTAGGTTAGGCATCCAACTTCCACTCAGGTCACGGTCTCGCAGTTCATGGGTTCAAACCCTGCATCAGGCTCTTTGCTGGAACCTGCCTTGGATTCTGTGTCTCCCTCTCTCTCTGTCCCTCCCCGGCTCACACTGTGTTTCTCTGTGTGTGTGTGTGTGTGTGTGTGTGTGTGTCTCTCTCTCTGTCTCTCTCTCTCTCTTTCTCTCTCCCCCATAAATAAATAAACATTAAAAAAAAAGAACCTCACGAAAACCTTTAGAACTCTAGCTATTGTATGAGAGGAATGACAATCTTTCACAAGCCCTGACTAGGTGTTAGACTCTGTGCTGCTCACCGACGTTAAGATAGAAAACGTAAGATCTCCCTGACCATTAGGTCTCAATAGTCCCACCTGGATGTGAATCACTAATTTCAAATTGAAGTAAATGAAGTAAATAAAAAAAAAGAACTAACATTTACTGAAAGCTGGTGATGGCCACGCTAAAAGGCATTTTACATATTTGATTTCAGCTAATCCTCAAGATGATTGAAGGTGATCCAACTGCGTGATTGGCCCCATTACAAAGCATAGGTGGAGGTCCCCAGTCGTACAGCTGGGCAACGGAGGACCTGGGATGCACTCCCAAATGTGGGTGCTTCCAAAGCCTGCCCTTGGAGGGTGACAACAGGCAGCATACTCTGGAGATTGTCTCTATGGTTCCACTCCACAAATGCTGCGCAAGGGACTCGCGGTGAGGACGGATCACCCAATTTTTGAGTGGATATAATATAGGGGTTGAGTCGGGTTATGGTTATAATAAAGTCTGTGCTGGAGTTTCTGTGTCCAACACAGGGATATTCCTGCGCACGTCCATATTCTCCCTGTCCTACGGGAGGGAGCTGGAAGTCCACAAACTACATTCTCCAGCTTGCCTGCAGGATTTTAACTTAGATGTCACCACCGACATGTGCTCACCGACCATTGGGAGCAGAAGCTGCCAGCAACAGAGTTTCAACAGCCAAGGGCACTGCAGCCTCCAGGGACCCACCTGCAGATCACTTTCCTGACTTCCTGAAGCTCAAAGCCATTGAGCTTTGTCAGGTGTGGAAGTTCAGATTTATGCAAGGCAGTCAGGGATTGATCATTTTGGGCACCGCAACTCCTCAGGGTGACCTGTTACTTTCGGGTTTTCCCAAGCTGCAGAGTTTGTACTGTTTTGGTGTTTGTTTGCTTGTGTGTTTCTGACAGTGAGGCACGTGCAGTTCTTGCACATGAGAGCAAAGCGTCCGCTTCTGCCCTCGCAATGTCAGCCCATGATGTAAGCGCCTTCCTGTGGGGTTCCATGTCTAGTTTTCCTTTTCTGTCCTTGGCAGCAAAGACGAGATGTTACTGCTGATCGCGGCTTTGGAGAGTTTAAGGCTCGGGTCTCCCTTCTTTGGCCGTTTAGATAAAATATTAGGATATTATTATTACGTGCCCACCTGTTCTTGATTCCCCCAACTGCCGACACTCACACGTCACCACCGCTCTGTCAGCACTGGTGACCTCAGCATGGTACGCCTTTGCTGCCGTTTCTCAAAAGGAACCAGAAGGCTCCACAGAGGGCTCTCCAAACAACACGGACCCAGCAAGACAAGAGGCCGGCTCAGTGGCAATTAAACCACTGAGTTCTTGTTTTAAAAATACAATTTATAACCTATATGGCTATTTGAGTTTCCAGTTTTTGCAGCTCCTGGGAAGAACGTTCTGTTAGTGGCCACCCAAGAACCAGAGTCGCCGGCACTGTCATTGTGCCCCCTCTAGCGGTCAGCACTGGACACAGGCGCAGTCTTTTGTCTTCACAAAGGAGGATCCGGCTGGGACCGATGCCAAGTTCTCTCATGCCTTCAAGTGCTCCCTGTCAGAAATTAAACCACCTGGAAAAATAGATTAATTTTTTTTAATCCATGAGAGTATTATCCAGTGAAACTTAAGACTGGTGCTTGATGAAGAAAAGTATGTCTTCAAATACTTGAATTAAAAGTGATAATTTTCAAAGGTCATTCTAGCCCACAATTAGCTTCAAGAAATCATCATTTTCCTTTTATTGTGCTCCTTCCCTCTTCTCGGAAGAAGGTGTCTTTTTTTTTTAAAGTGTATTTATTTATTTTGAGAGACAGAAAGCATGAGCAGGGGGAAAAGCAGAGAGAGGGAGAGCCCAAGCAGGCTCCACACTGTCAGCACAGAGCCTGACACGGGGCTCGAACCCCTTACCCACGAGACCATGGCCTGAGCTGAAATCAAGAGTCAGATGCTTCACCGACTGAGTCACCCAGGCGCCCCAGAAGAAGGTCTCTTTAATGTAATTTTCTCATGCAGAAAGTTAGATTTCTGGTCAGTACCCTTTTGCTGTTAGTGTCCGTACTAAGTGGCCCATTTTTGTGTAGGTGACTTTGTTAAAGGCTTACACTTTATTAAATAATAACAGACGCTGGGAATGACTTGCAATTTCAAAACTGTTTCTCAATCCTGAATTTTTTTTTCCTACAAACTCCAAGCAAATGATTGATTTATCCCTAAAGACAATCTCTCTAATGAAAAAGAATCCTTTAAGATCACTTCAGTTAACTGGGAGCAGCCATACACATGACACTGTGCTAAGAAATGGCGTATGATTAGGCTGAAAGCGATTCAGCCGAAGCCAGTTGGATTACTGCAGTAGAACCAAAGTACAATGTTCAACATAAAAGCTTAATTGCAAAATGAATATTCTTCCAGTGATGGGTTTGTTTTTTAACTATGGTGCTTCTGAAAATATCTAGGTGTCAGTAAGAATGTGGGGGGGGGGAAGGGATTTCTACTGTATTCTTTTGTTATTTACTTTTTAATAATCTATATTATTTTGGGGCGCCTGGGTGGCTCAGTGGGTTAAGCGTCCAACCTCACCTCAGTTCATGATCTCACGGTTCATGGGTTCAAGCCCTGTGTGGGGCTCTGTGCTGACAGCTTGGAGCCTCGAGCCTGCTTCGGATTCTCTCTCTCTCTCTCTCTCTCTCTCTCTCTCCGCTCCTCCCCCACTCACTCTCTGACTCTCTCTGTCTCTCAAAGATAAATAAACTTTAAAAATTTTAATTTAGGGGCACCTGGGTGGCTCATTCGGTTGAGCGTCCGACTTCGGCTCAGGTCATGATCTCACGGTTCGTGGGTTCGAGCCCCGCGTTGGGCTCTGTGCTGACAGCTACCTCAGAGCCTGGAGCTGGTCTTCGGATTCTGTGTCTCCCTCTCTCTCTGACCCTCCCCTGTTCATGCTGTGTGTGTGTCTCTCTCTCTCAAAAATAAATAAAAAATATTTAAAATTTTTTAATTTAAAAATATATATTCTTTATTACTGCTTTGCTCTCTTTGCAGTAGCAAAAGTGTGGAAAACCCCAGATACCAACACACTGAAAATTGTGACATCTTTAAAATGACTATCTCTGGGTCATTAATATGGGGGATGTGTTCTCTGGGGGGGGGGGATGATTTTATTTCTCTCCTTCAATCTATTTAAAATAGAGCTAAATCAATTAGAAAATTTAGGACAAAGAAATTGAAGGTATTGATAAAGATCTGAGAATTCGATGAAAATATTCAAAGAATGAGATGCAACACTCCAACGATGCATCGCTGTTCAAGGAATTTGTGTGTGTTGGTTATTATCTCTAACATTATTATTCTGACTAAATTATCCCGGGGCCAAGTTTACGCTTGGCCAAACGATATTGATCAAATCAGCGATGGGCCGGTCGGGATGGACCGCAAGCCGCAAGGCTCAGCCGGGGAGAACAATTAGATTGATCGAAGGTGTCAGGAGTTACTGGAAGGGGAGCTAAGTCACGACGGTCAATCAGAGGCGAGAGGTCAATACGCTCACCCCGGGAAAAGAAACCATATTTCTGTAAACAAAGAGAAAATCTTTGGAGAGCGTGTCTTGCTCTCTTTCTGCAGTAAAAGTAACAGATCAGAGACTCCCCCCACGCGTTAGCCCTCCGCCGAGAAATAGAACTTAATGTCCTCTGCGAAGTCAGAAAACAGAAAGAAAGGAAACAGTTGTATTGCTGAAAGCGTTAAATCAGAAGGTGGTGCGTAGAACAGGTCACCTGCAAGGAGAGAAGGAAATCTCACCCTCTTGCGCAGCGCAACAGGTGCAGCCCTCTACGCTGTGTTCTCAGGAGAGACAGTAACTGGTCCTCAAGTGACAGGACTCGACAGCCCTTCTTGTCCCACATGGCTCATCCTACACCCACCTGCTAATCGGGGTGACCATCCACGTCAGTTAAATGGCTTTATACAAAGGAAAATAAACTACCTCTGGGCCGGGAGATGGGGCGACTACCTTCCTTGATGTTACGTCTCATAGAGAAGGCTCCCCGGTCCTTGAGAAAGACGTCCCCAGGCTGGGAAACGGGCAAGTTTCACTTTTAAAAACATTGACATGCATTCAAAGGGACAGAGAAAGAACCTGCAAGTTTTCTAAAGGGAAAAAAAAAAACGCTCTAAGGAAAACGGAGGAGAGCTGTCTCTTTCCGTATTTTTAACAGGCAGAATTACACGCTTAGTGTGGTTTCTATCTCCCCTACACCTTCTGCTCCTGCTGGATTACAGAGCAGACCCGCTGCCTGTGCTGTCCTGCTGTCCTACTGTCCTTGCGGGCCGGCTGGGCGGCTCTGGGCGGTCGTCTCCGCCCTCGGGAGATGGCCTTCCACTGTCACCCCTCCTCCTGTGGTTCCCGCAGCCACCTCTCCCCGACCGCGACTGCTCCGGGACCAAGCTGCCAGCACCATGCAAAACCGCGGAGGGCTTCAGAATAGCGGTTATGGGAGATGACTTCACTTGCTAATGCTGTTTCGCGATCTGTGATTTCTTTGTATATTTCAGCACAGACGTGGTGATGCGTGCGTGTGTGTGTGCGCGGGTGTGCCTGTGTGTGTGCGCAAGTTGCCTTTAATTCATGCCGTGGAGATGAGGGACAACGGAGGAGGAAGCACAGAAAAAACCCCAGGGTGGGCGACTGAAGGCCCTAGGGAGGACCCCAGACTCCAGGGGCGAGGAGATCAACCTCCACGAGTAGCACCGTCCAATCTGCCCCGGAGGGGTGTTAATTAGCATAATATTTCACTGGAGAAATGAGTGGTGTTCACGCTATACGGCTGCGGACAGTAGTTTTAGGCATCTCAGCTCTTACGAGATCATGTGTAACAACCTGGTGAGTAAATGGTGCCGAAGGTCTAAACCTCTAGTTGATCCTGTGACCAACAGCCTCCAAAACTTTGCCTTCCCGGCATCGTTGATTTTGCAACTGAGTAAAGCTTTCATGCAAATGACTTATTGGAGGACCTACAAGGACGGAGAGCTGATTGTGTGGCTAAAGCCGATACTCTCTCTCTCTCTCTCTCTCTCTCTCTCTCTCTCTCGTATTGTCTCCCGGTAGACATTTTGCTGGCGGTGTGGCAGCGGGACATACCTCCAATTGTGAGAAGACTACCGACGCTCGAAAAGGAGATGCAATTATGAATCACCAAATTGACTTGTGTGACGTTTTAACAGATGTATATCTGTCTCAGGAAACGTTTAATTCATGAAGCAATGAGAGAAACAATAGGATGTGCCAATACTCAATTCAATGAACCCAAAATCTAAGAGGATAAGTAAAGATTAACTGTTTTCTGGGGGGAAAACCCCACGTTAGTAATAAATAAATGAAAAATTAATTATGTAAAGGGAAATAAAAGTGATTCCACACATTTTGAATCCACCAACAACTTGCAATATAAATCTTAAAAGATCATTTGGTAGGACACTTGTCCTTTGAAGCCGCTTATTAAAAAGGTGGGGGGTGGGGTGCGCCTGGGTGGCTCAGTCGGTTAAACATCTGACTTCGACTCAGGTCATGATCTTGCGGTTCGTGGGTTCGAGACCCGCGTCGGGCTCTGTGCTGACAGCTCGGAACCTGGAGCCTGCTTCAGATTCTGTGTCTCCCTCTCTCTATTCCTCCCCCACTCATGCTCTGTCTCTGTCTCTCTCTCTCAAAAATAGTCATTAAAAGAAATTTAAATAAAGATCAAATGAGTTAAAAATGGATGAGCCTACAACATAAGCAAAGCTCTTAGTTATTGTCAAATCAGGCTTTTCTGACCTTCATTTACCCCCATGCTTCTTTTGTATCAAGAAATACTTTCACACAAACAGCATTCATAATTTTGGGTATTTTTTTATGAATTTAGGTATTGTTGATGTAATTTTAAGAATTACAATTCATAACTGTGGGCTGGCTAGTGAATTTCAGGAGTTGCACAAAATGGTTTTGGCTGAGTTTGAAATGCAAACTCTATTTCTTGGACAGAGGTCTGCTGTCAGTTCAGATATTTTGTTTTTCCTTCCGTGCTTTGAGTCTGTTTTTTGCACGCGTGTGTCAGGGGTCAGACAGAGAGGTAGGTGGGCTTTGGACCGCCATCCCCAGACCTTATTTATGCTTTCAACATCCCTCAACACCTATGTTTTACCAGCTTTTTTCTGACTTCCTAGAGAATAAGATGGGATTTTTCGATGTTGTTTAATGTTTATTTATTTTTGAGAGAGAGAGAGACAGAGAGACACAGAGAGAGACAGAGAGAATGAGTGGGGGAGGGGTATAGTGAGAGAAGGAGACACAGAATCCAAAGCCCATGTGGGGCTCGAACCCACAAACCACGAGATCGTGACCTGAGCAGAAGTCAGACACTTAACCAACTGAGTCACTCAAGTGCCCTAAGACTCTATTTTTCTACACGTGCCCCACAACTGCTGGAGAATGTTCGTGGGAGAGCTCCATCTCCCCTTCCCCCGCAAATGCACACCCCCCTCGGGGCCTGTCTGCTTCTCACCCACCACAGCCTCCAGGTAACTGCTTTGTGCGTATCCGGGTTTTATAGCTGTTTTCTTCTGGGGTTTTGTCTAGCGGAGACTTGGTCTTTTATTGGGACATCATGGAGGTCCGGTAACAGAAGCCCCCTGACTGCTCCTGACCGGCACTTACCATCATTACCAGACCCCGAGCAAAGAGAGGGTTTGCGCAGTGAAGAGGGGCAGTAAGCCAAGTGCATTCGCCCTAAGCTTCTAATTCAACCATGCAGATAGTTACAGTGCTTTACCAGTCTGCCTGTTTCGAGGACATTTAAATCCAAGAACCGAGATGACAGAGGTGATTGTCACTATCTCTCATAGACCTTTTCCATAAGGAACAAAAACGGTGTCATTAAATCTTTACGTCGGACCTTTGTTATCTGAATGGTGAGTCTCTGGGGCCATTGTTATCACTAGCTTCCTGACAAGTGCCGTTGGACTGCTGTGTTGGCCCTGTGAGAACTGTGGACACAGGAAACAACACCGCACTTAACACACTCTTTGTCGGTATCTTAATTCCCTTTATTTACTTGAAATGTAAAAATATATATATCTTATTCCTCCCAATAAGACTTTAGATGATGCAAAGTGAAAGTGCTTTATCTGTTTAAAAACTGACATAATCTATAGAAAGACATTGATACAGGGCAAGAAAGTGGCTTCCTGGGCTTTCCTAAGTTAGAGTTTACAAGAGACTTCCTTCCTTTAATGATTGGTTTCCTCCATCAAGAAACATAAACTGGCAACTTTTATAAGCCAAACACTGTGCTAAGCGATGGTGGTAGAAAGGTAAGGTAGCGATCGGTTTTGCCCTCCACGACCGGCATTAGCCTAGTGACAGAGGACACGTGGATGTGGAAAATGCCACGGCCACCATGGGCAGGATGGACCTGCGTGTCTTGTAAACCTATGTGAGTCTCAGCCTGTACAGATCACTGTCCCTGTTCCACAGATCAAGAAACGGAGGCTCACAGAACTTCCCAACTTGCTTAGCAATGCGTCCTAACGGCTGGAATTCAGACCAGTTCCCTGGGGCTCGAGGCCCCATCTTCCTGTCACGCTTCTACGCTGCTCTTCAAGTTCATGTCATCAGATGCATCAAAAATGTGAAAATGAAGGTCTGTGTCACTTCGGAAGAAGGCTTAAGCAAACCCACAGGGAGAGAGAGGCAAAATCTTCATGGCAAAGAAAGTGCATTCCTAGTCACACGCATATACTAGCATTTGATTCTGAATTAAACACAGCAAAATGGAACACGATTCCATCCCAACTGCCATTTTAGAGACATACACAGACTGGTCCATAATTATTAATTCATAGCTTGGAAGTTCAAAGACAAGTGTGTGGGTGAAGATTTACAGAAGGTGTTTTTTTTTTTTTTTTAGTTCAAGAGTAAAACATATGTGGTCCTTGAAACATCAAATATGCCCTGAGTCATCTCATTGTTTCTGTCTGGTGTGTTAATTTAAAAGAAAACCGATGATTTGGAACTCCGAGATAAATATGGGTAAGACGATCATCAAAATGATAATCTTTCTAGATATTAGTCACGTAACCATTAAAATCCTTATACTTTATAGTCTATCATTAATACAGTTCACAATACTGATGAATTTGTTGACTCTTCGCGATGTGTAGCTCATTTAGTTGAAGCTAAAGTAAGCAAAATTCAATGAGGCTGCCTCAAGGCTCGGGGTCTATTAAACTTAATTCATTATGAAACTGAAAAGCTAATTAGAAATGAAGAGAAACAGGGCCGTCGATGCGTGCCATCCCGCACCAGCCCGGTTCCGAGGACAACTCGAATGGAGATTGCACTTCGAGACTTGGCAAGAATCCAGTTTACAGGAGCTGTTCTGTCACTATTCAAAGGGAAGACATGAAGCTGGGGGAGGCTGGGGGCTCGCTGACAGACACTGGGGGTGTTGGCCGGGGTAGGGGGGCTGGGCCTAGAGGAGGAAGGACTGACCTGCCCTCCTCGACTTTCTAGAGCTCACTGTGGACAGTTGGTGAAACAGATCATCAAACATTTGTTGGCAGTTGTTGCCTTTACTTAATTGTCTGAAGATAGGACCACCAGGCCTTGCAGCGAGGACAGTTGCCAGCCCTGGGCATCTTCACATTGATGTGAGCGACAGAGGAGGAAAAGGAATCCCAATCTTCCCCCTGCTGTGCGGCTGGAGGAACGGTGGGGAGGAGGGTAGAGATCTGGGTGGGGGGTGGGGGGCATAGGCGGCTTGTCCCTGAAGGGCGACACAGCCGCCTGAGCCCAAACTCCGTGCAGAGGGACCCAGGAGGCTGAGAGCGTCTGCCCCAGCCTTGCAGGCTCTGTCTCTGTGTCTCAGGACACTCAGCTCCCACCTACTGAGAAGAGCAAGCTCAGCCCGGCCCCTTCTCTGTCCCTGCCACCTGCGTGCTCTGTGGTCAGGTTAGTCCCAGCTAATCTGAATGAAGTGACCTCTGAAGCCATCTCCTTGCTGGGATGCTAGATGCCACCCTCGCCAGCATCGTGCTTCATGTCCCTCTGCTCTGTCTTCACAGGGGCTCCCCTCGGGATCCAGGGCCTGGTGTGAGCCTGGTTCCCTTTCATCTGCAAATGAAATCTCTTTGGTCATCAGAACGGCTCTGGGTAATAAGCCCACCCTCTGCTCTTACCAACTCCCACCCGTGACTTGACCCGCTGCCAAGTGACTTCGGAGTCCATGCTTACAAATGTCCACTTTTCTCAGATGCTCCGCTCAGCCCTGGGCACCTGGGGGAGGCCGGGCCTCCTCCTCCCCACCCCTCTCCTCCTGGCGGGTGCCAATGCCCACAGGTTAGACCGTCAGCTCTGTGCCACAGTGAACGTGGGCCACGCTCAGCAATCCAGACCCTGATGGAGGGCGAGGCAGCTGTCCCCCACGCAGGGGCAGGTGCGTTTCCAGAAAGAAGTTTCCCTGTGTTGAAAGCAACATTTGCCTCAGGTTGAGCCCCATTGTGGTCTTTGGAGGGATGCCAAACAAAGAAACTCCTATTGTTTCTTCAAGAAAGCACTTCAAATAGCTGAGGGTAACGCCATGCTCCCCTCTACTCCCCACCTCGCTTTCCAAGTGCCCCTCCCCTCTGCTTTCTTTATTTTGTTTGTGGAAAAATTGGTATAGTTGATAATGCGTTCACAATACTATTCATCCACTTTCCTTCTGCGTTTGATTAAGTGAATTTTACGGCTCTCTCCTTGGAAATTTCCAGGCCAAAGTGTTTGAAAATAACGCTGGTTGACCCCATGCCTCTACTCCTGTGGATCCACTTTCATTTCCTCCAAGAAAACAACTGAAATCCCCTTGTTTAAGTTTCGGTGGAATTTTATGCGACCTTTCCAGAAACCATTCTGTTTCCTGACATTGAAAAATCCCCACTGTTGGTCTGAATGCCACTTTTTTGAGGCTGGATTTGATTTTACAGTACTTGAAAGTCTACTTTTAAGCGCCTCCTATTGCATTTCTAAGCAAGCATTAGTATTGAGAGTAATGCGAATGGAAAATGGACGAGTCTCAGGGTCTCACCATCATTATGGACCTCAGTCGAGCACAAACAGCTCTCGGTGCCAAGCCTGTGAGCACTGACTATGGGAGCAAAGAAGCCATCAGCTAAACAGACTCTGCCTTGTCAGGGTTCACATTTCAGAATGTTTGAGGGCCTGGGTGAGTCACATAACTTCTCCGTGATCCCATTTCCTCCGTTAGCTATAATAACCCCTGCCTCACCGAGTTGTTGCAGAAACTAAATCAGATAAGAGAATACGAAGAGAGATCACAGACTAGACGGAAATCTTAGTAAAACACACCTTCGACAAAGGCCTTGTAGCAAAAACATACACGGAGCTTTTAGAGCTCAAAGAACTTCCCAACTGGACACGTGGGCAAATTGCCTGAACACACTCGCCAAAGAAGATAACCAGATGGCAAAAAACCATACGAAAGAGGCACCACATCCTGCGTCACGAGAGAGTTGCAAATGGAAACAATGAGATAACTCGACTCACCTATTAAATGGCTAAAATCCGACACTGCATACTGGAGAGGATGTGGAGCAACAGGACTCGAAATCGTGGCTGTTGGGAATGTAAAATGCTGTCTCCGCTTTGGAAGGCACGGCGGCGGTGTCTTACAGAGCTAACCATACCCTTACCCATATGTTCCAGCAATTCTGCTCCTTGATATTTGCCCAGATGAGTGGAAAACGTATGTCCACACGGCAATCTGCGCACAAATGTGTATAGCAGCTTTATTCATCGTGGCCCGAATTTGGAAGCAACTCAACACTTCAGTAGGAAAACAGAGAATCTGGATCATTCATAGGATGGAATATTATTCAGCGATAAAAAGAAACAATCCAAGAAACCACAAAAAGGCGTGGGGAACCTTAAATGCGTGTTGCCAGGTGACAGAAGCCAGTCTGAAGAGAGCTACATACAGTACCATCCAAACTATGTGATATTCTGGAAAAGGCAAAACTAGGCAGATGGAAAAACAATCAGTGATTTGTCAGGGGGCTGGGGTGCGGGGCGAGGGTGAATAGGTGGAGTGCCGAGGATGTTCAGGGTAGTAAAAGATTCCTATGACACTGAAGTGGTGGGTGCATGGCTTTACGCACGTGTCGAAACCCGTGGGATGCAGAACACCGAGAGTGAGCCCTAATGCAAACTGTGGACTTCAGTTAATAATCGTGTATTATTATATTATAATCGTGTATAAACCGATACTGATCGGTTTATAATAGTAGCAACCTTACCACTCTAATACAATATGTTAACATTAGGGGCAACTAGGGAGGTGGTGGTTGGTTATGGGAGAACTCTCTACTTTCTGCTGAATTTTCCGTAAACCTAAAACTGCTCTAAAAATAGTCTATTGATTTTTTCATTAAAGTTAATGTAACCAGTGCAAACTGATTCCGTGCAGGGAATATATAAGAGGTTGAAAAATTTAACAGACGTATATGTCACGTGTAGGCATCGGAATATAGCAGTAACCACTTCCTAATAAGAAGTCGGAGATGAGAAGAGATCTCTGCAAAGCCTGGACCAACTTAGGAGAGAGAGCTGTTCTTCAACTTCTCTCCCCCCGTCTCTCCTTGCCATTGTTCTCTCCCTCTGCCCCCCAACTTTTGAGGATAATATCTTGGCCAAGGTTCCCAGGTTTGCAAACCATTTCGTAAACTCAATAGGAATCAATGTCCGTCACACAGGGACAGAGAAGAAATTGTGAGACTGCAAATGTTCATTAAAAGTTGAATATGATGTGAGGAAGCACTAACGGGGTCTGGTTTCCCTTTTAACCTTCTTCCAGTTCCTGGTTTTATCGTTCTTAATATTTCTCCCTTTAACTGTCCTGGAGGAGAATGCAGACCGTTTACGTTCATTGTTCTGGTGCTTCCCTCTCGTGGCTGCACATGGGTAGAACATCTCAGCAAGGCAAAGGCAGGACCTGTTCCGTTGCCTGGAATGAACATTTTGTGGGGTTTCTTTTTTTCCAAATAAATGTAGCATGTGCAGTGAACTAGTTTTGCAACTAGAGAAACATGTAAATTGAAAAGTGGTCTCTTGGGAACTTGGCAAACACTACTCGGCCAGGTGATCGTGTACCTGATTTGATGGGACGTGAAGGGTACTTGACCTCTTCAATCTTCTTCCCCCAAAGGCATATTAACTCCGTTCCAACCATGAGGAAAACATCAGGCAAACGCAGACCGAGGGACATCCTGCAACGCAGCCCCCAAGACCTCTAGGGCCATGAAACCAAGGAAAGTCTGAGAAACTGTCACAGACCAGAGGAGACGAGGGGACAGGACAGCTGAGGTGAGCATGGGAGCCTGGATTAGATTCTGGAAAGACAAAGGACAGCAAGGGGGAAGCCAATGAAATCCTAACCAGGTGTGGAGTTCAGTCAATAGTAATGTATCCATATAGTTTCTTGGTTGTGAGGATGTAGGACATTAACAGTAGGGGAGCCTGGGTGAGATGTATCTGGAACTTTCTGTGCTGCCTTTGTAACCTCCTATAAACCTAATTCTAATTTAAAATAAAAAATATGTATATACTTCACCCATTTTCTTTTTCTTTTCCTAAAATGGTTTTAGGTTTTATTCATTTATTTTGAAAGAGAGAGAGAGAGAACACACATGAGCAGGGGAGGGGCAAAGAGAGAAGGAGCCAGAGAATCCTAAGCAGGCTCCACACTGTGAGCGCAGAGCCGGACCCAGGGCTCGAATTCACAGACCCTGAGATCATGACCTGAGCCAAAATCAAGAGTCGGGCACTTAACTGACTGAGCCACCCCGGCACCCCACACCTTTTCTTTAAAAGATTTTTTCTTAATCTTCCTCGAAGCCCCTCTCTTTCCTTCCTGGCAATAGGACTTCAAGATCCCAATGTTTTTAATTAAATTCTGTAAGTTTCTGCACAGCTCTTCAAATTCATTTAAAAAACCATTGAGTTTTGCACGTCACATGAGTAAATTTTATAGTATGTAATTTGTACCTTAATACAAATATTTAAAAGAAAACAATCCCGTAAGTCCTACGCATTGATTCTAACTTTATTCTCTGAATCTTTAAATATTGAAAACGTTTCTTCCTTCTTCCCGTCACCTCCTTCCTTCTTTTCTTCCTTCCTCTTCCTCTTATGCTCTGGATTTGGATTTCTTGGTGGGGGGAGGTCTTTCTTTTTCATTTTGTCCGCCTGTATAGAAATTTCTACGTGTCGCTTCGTTCCTTGACAGTTTCTGTGCTTCTCACGTCGGGTGTGTCATGCTGGGAAATGCAGGGTCGCTCACGGCACGCACAGAGGCAGGCGATGGGCTCCCATGTGACGAGGTGGTACCCACTCCCGGCGACAGCGCTCGGCAACAGCCAGAACTCATGTTAGCCTCAGGTTTCACAAACGAGAATGACCGCGGCTTCCCAGACCCGTGCAGGTGGCTGGACGTGACCCTGGGGGAGGCATCCAGTCCCTCTGCGACTGCCAGCCCTGCTTCCTCTCCAGGGCGTGGGGCACAGACCGTCCCACTGTGGGGGGCGGGGGGGGACCCACGGGGCCCACACTAAGGCAGGCTGTCTTCTCTGGAGGAGTTTGCTCCAAGGCTGGGTGACAGCTTCCACGGTGGCGGAGGCGATTCCTCAGCAGGCGAAGCTGCTTAGAAGCATCTTGCTCAGGGGGCCTGGGGGGCTCAGTCGGTTAAGCACCTGACCTCAGCTCAGGTCACGATCTCGTGGTTGGTGGGTTCGAGCCCCGCGTCAGGCTCTGTGCTGACAGCTCGGAGCCTGGATGCTGCTTCAGATTCTGTGTCTCCCTCTCTCTCTGCCCCTCCCCCTACTCTCTCTCTCTCTCAAAAATAAGTAAACATTAAAAAAAGAAGAAGAAACATCTTGTTCATTTTTACTGTGGTTTTTGGACTCTAACTTGGCAGCCCTAGCAACTCTGCGGTTTACCCTTTAAAAATTAATCCATTTGTCTTCTTCCAAGGGAGTCAAACGGCCATGTATTATGCCGCAGACTTATCTGAAATGCAAATAAAAATGTGGCTGTTTTCATTCCCACATGAGTCTTCACCCGCACAGTCCTGTCAACACAGAGAGTGGCTCCTATCCCGGTGGGTGACCAGGGACCTCCACAGGAAGCTCCCTCTCTGAGGAGGAGACCCTGTAGGGGGATCAGCTGTGGTTCAGCATTTGGAAGGAGGGGTGTGGGGGCGATCCTGAGGGATGTGGGCAGAGCCCCCTCGTCTGCTCACACCTGCAGGCCGGGCTTGCATAGGCGCCCCCAGGGCCAGGAGAGTCTTTTTTGAGGACCCTTTCTTTCTCATCAGACCCCACCCCCTTTCTGGGTTTCTTGGCACTGACACCTGGTCTCCTGAATCTGGGTTCTTTCACTCCGATCAGATCAGGTTACATTGAGGGTAACCTTGGCTCCCTTACTGATGCTCTTGCCGTCTGTTCCCTGAATCTTGGAAATGCTTAGCGCCCAGGGCAGGATGTAGTCAGAACTGTTTTCTCTTTCATTGACACTGTTGGGTCCGGGCAGGTGTCCTGCTGGGGTCTGAAGAAGGGCTGGAGCGCAGTGGTGTTCCCACCCGGGGCGGGGGAGGGGGCTCCTTTCTCTTTTTCATTTCTTTCTTCTCCCCCTCCTCCCCCTCCTCCTCCTCCTCCTCCTTCTTTTTCTTCCTCTTCTTTGATTTGTGGCCTATTCAAGATAACTTAAAACCAAACAACGAAACCAGATTTCTTCAATTTCCTGCTAATTTCGCTTTCAGATCTTTTGCTAAAATAAAACCAAACAGTGCGCGTCTCTGTACTTCTTTTGAATTCCAATGGCAGCCCTTCTTCTCTGTGCGTGTGTGTGTCTTCTAAGCAGCGACGCTTAGCACGAATAACGTGCCAGGCACTATTCTATTCTTCCACACGTTCGTTTATTTCTCCCAGCAACTCCGTGGGTCGAAACGTGCCACCACCCCCCGAATCCCAAACAATCCAGCCAGAGAACAGCCCAGCAGGGCCTTGAACTCCAAGGGCACCTCCCTAGAGATGAGCCCTTACTCACCACCAGGCACTCCTCTCCGAGAGCTCCAGGCAGGACCCCTCCCGTGGTTGCAGGGCCCAGCGCAAAATGAAAACGCATGGCCCCTTGCTCAAAAAGTATTGCAAGTCTCAGCAGAGGATTAAACTAAGAAACGAGCCTCTGGAGCGCCCAAGAAGCCAGCTCCGTCACCAAGCGCTGCCTTCCATCGTGGGGTGCGTGTGGAAGTGTGTGTGCGCCTGGGTGTGCATTTGTGAGAAATTACTGCCAGCTTTATATAGAGGGAAAGAGGGAGACACAGAAGTTAAGTTGGTCTGGCGCCTACCACGGATATTGCTGTTTGGTAATGGAGTTGTTTACTCTTCCAAGTAGCCTTGGGTGGTCTAAACGGACAGTCCAGTATCATAACATGGTGTCAGCCAGTCCTCCAGCAGACGGGGCTCGCCCCTCTTTCCTCACCCGGTAGTTCCCATCTTGGGGGCTAGTTTTAAACACAGTGTGTGGGGGCGCCTGGGAGGCTCAGTTGCTTAAGCGTCCGACTCTTGATCTCAGCTCAGGTCATGATCTCACCATTTGTGGGTTTGAGCCCTGTGTCCGGCTCTGTGCTGACTGTGCAGAGCCTGCTTGGGATTCTCTCTCTCTCTCTCTCTCTCTCTCTCTCTCTCTGCCCCGCTGCACTCTATCTCTCTCTCTCAAAATAAATAAATAAACTTTAAAAAAAATAAATCCAGTGTGTGATTGTAGCATGAGATAAAACAAAAAAAATGCCTAACATCTTTTCTTTTCTTTCTTTATATATCTATTTGTTTATTTTATTTTATTTATTTGTTTATTTATTTGTTAAGATCCAATTAGCTTTATGAAATGATTCAGGCAGCATCTCATCTAGCAAGTAGAAGGGAGCTCCTGCCTAACAGCTTTTCACACGCACAAAATGAAGTGTCCTATATTCTAAAACATTTTTTTAATGTTTATTTATTTTTGAGAGAGACAGAGTGTGAGCAGGGAAGGGGCAGAGAGAGGAGACACAGAATCTGAAGCAGGTTCCAGACTCCGAGCTGTCAGCACAGAGCCAGACGCGGGGCTCGAACCCACAAACTGTGGGATCATGACCTGAGCTGAAGTCGGACGCTCAACCTACTGAGCACCCAGTCCCCCTGAGAAAGATGTTTCCAAGCAGCCTCGCCTGCTGAGGGATCATCTCCGCCAGTGACTGAGCCACCCTGGCGCCCTATGAAATGTCCTATATTCTAAGTATATCACCCTAAGTACTGGTAAGGATCATATCAGCGTAGTGTTGCAGGACATTTTACCACAATACCCGGGGTTCATTGTCTCGCTGCTTCCAACAATGAAGAGGTGGACACAAAGTGAGCAGCCGACGGAAGTTTATTAAGAGTATAAGATCAGAAAGGAAGACTAGTAAGAAAGCTCTCTTTACAGAGAGGGGATATTAGAAAGTGAATGCCCAAGGACTATAGGGGAGGGTCCTTGTTTCAGAAGGTTCTGGTTGGCCCTCCCCCTTCCCTTCCCCCTTGTTCCTTCTCAGGTTTCACTCTTATTGGCTGGATCGCTCTGGGTGCTGGGTTGTCCATTCCTGATTGGCTCATTCCCATTGTAGTGGCCTTACTTAGTGGTGGTCTATGGCCTTACTTAGGTCTTTCATCAAATTCCCCTGGGGAAACCTGAGGGTTGGGGGGGGGGAGTAGGTGGGGTCCATTACATTGTTTAGAGGAACCTTCAGCCTGAGGGCCCTCGCTCTGTCAGACACTCCCAGCATTGTTCCCAAATAGGTGTTTTCTCCACCCTGGGACCTCAGGTCCTCACCTTTTCCTCTCTGCGCACTGAATCCTGTCTCCTATTATAATAAGATCGTAAAAGAAATCTGTATAAGCAACAAATCCCTACTCAGGCGGCACACCTATATAATACACTTAAATAATTTCCTTTCCTTATCTTTATTTCTAAGTGATCTTGAACATAATTTCATTGCATTGCTTTTTAAATAACACAAGACTTAGTCGGCTTGAATAAGGACGATGGTGGAGGTGAGGATGTCAAAGACAACCTCAAACCAGGCCTAGAAGGCGGTCTGGGCAAGGCTGAGCAGGGATGTCCCCGGCCTGTGGCTTCACTGGAGCCAGAAGGAGAAGTGGCCCTGATATCAGCAGGACCAGGGATCGTGGACGCCTCCCCTTTAACCATGATTGATGTGCAAACGTTAATCCAATCTATACAAAGTTACAGAACTAAGTTACGCAAACGAACGTGCCCACGGACAATCAGGATCAGCTGTATTTGAAGGTCGCGGCCTCCTGGCAGAGGGCCAGACGGACGACAGGTGGGCCAGGAGAGGAGCGGGGGTTTGCAGCCGAGTGCGTGTCTGGGCAGCAGGTGCACAGAATCTAGCCCAGCCCCCGTTGCCTCCAGCAGCCGGGTTCGGACTGATTTCCTCACACCTGTTTCTCATCCAGCGATCTTTTCGGCATGATTTACAAAAGCCGAAGGTAGGCGCATTCTATGTCACAACAATTCGCTTTCTAGGTTTCAACCCAGTCACAACAATTCAACTTCTAGGTATCAACCCAACAGAAATATGTACGTAGGTTTCCCCCAAACACTTCAGAGAATAGTCACGGAAACAGAACTCACAAGAGCCCCCAACTGGGGGCCCTGCGATAGCAAAATGGATGCATATGATGGATTCACTGAGGGAAATTCTGCTCCGCAGTGAGCGTGAATGAGCGACACCAGCAATGGCATGGATGCATTTCACAGGCGAGGCAGCGAGCAGAGAAGGCGGGAGGCGAGCAGAGAAGGCGGGAGACAAGCAAAGAAGGCGGGAGGCGAGCAGAGAAGACGGGAGGCGAGCAAAGAAGGCAGGAGGCGAGCAGAGAAGACAGGAGGCGAGCAGAGAAGGCAGGCAGCGAGCAGAAAAGGCGGGAGGCGAGCAGGGAAGACAGGAGGCGAGCAGGGAAGACGGGAGGTGAGCAGAGAAGACGGGAGACAAGCAGAGAAGACGGGCAGCAAGCAGAGAAGGCGGGCAGCGAGCAGAGAAGGCGGGAGGCGAGCAGGGAAGACAGGAGGCGAGCAGAGAAGGCGGGCGGCATGTAGCAAAGATTGCATCGCACCCGATGCCATTTGTACCATTTGTAAAACATTCAAAAAGGCATAGGCTTTCCTTCATGATGAAAGTCAAAATGGCAATGACCTTCAAAAACGGGGAGAAGCACGAAAGGTGGGGTGGCGGGGGCTGGCAGGGTTCCATGTTTAGATTAGGGGTGGCCGCAGGGGGATGTCCACTTCGTAAAAATGTGTCACCAAGCTGCATCCCCGAGGTTTTGCACCCTACTGCACGCACGTTTTAAAGTAAAACTTCTGGATTTCAAAAAAAAGCTTAAACGTCCTGTCTCACGTAATGAGTGCAGATCTCTGTGCTAGCAACCAAGTCAAAGACTGTAAAGCAACATGGGCGCCAAAGCCGAGGTACCAGCTGCCTGCCCTGCCCTGCTCCTCAAGGGTTACAACCCTCCCCCCTGCCCGGGGCAGGCCAGCCGGATTCCTAGCCCAAATTTCAGAAGGGTTTATTAAGGTCTTCTATGAGTCAGCAGCGGTCCCCGTCACAAACCAGGCTGGCAGGTCCCCTCTCTGCACAGCGGCGGCGAAGTCCCGCTGACGTGTGCAGGCGTCGGGTGGGCCGCGGTCACTGCGCCCTGGAGGCTTGCTGGCTGCTGGCTCCGCCTCTGGCACCGAGTAGCTATTCACCAGCAGGATTCCTGACTTCAAGTTTAAGACCAGAGTCTCTGGTCTGAGCCCATACCCTTCACCTTGGAAACACTCTGTTACAGGAAATCCCAGTACAACATCAATTTTCCTAAAGTAAACTGCGGGCAGGAAAGTAAACAGGTGCGTTGCAGTGGAGATCCGCTCCCCCCCCCGACCCCCTCCAACACCACCGCCTTACCTCACCTCCGTCCCATGTCCTCACTGCTAAATACACTGCCTGAACCAGTCTCATTTTCCACACAAGTTCACACGCAAGCAAGACGGGAGTCACATTTCCATGCTGGTTTCAACCGTAAGGATAGTTTATGTGGCTGAATTCTGCACCTGCTGATAAATGATGATAAGTCATCAAAGACCAGGGGAGCCCGCTGTCGATCACAGCAGCTTGGTGTGCAGGCCTGTGGCACCATCTTCTTTAACCATATGCTCCCAGAAATACCCAATTTATATCTAGAGCTATATCTATAGTATTGATGTGAACAAGTCCTTTTTGAAATATGTATTCATAATTTCGAATACTTTATTTCATACCTTAACACATATTACTTTATCATGTTTTATGAGTATGTATGCCCTGAATTTTGGATTTTTTTAATGTTTATTTATTTTTGAGAGAGAGAGAGAGAGAGAGCGAGAGAGAGAGCATGAGTGGGGGAGGGACAGAGAGAGAGGGAGACACAGAATCTGAAGCAGCTCCAGGCTCTGAGCTGTCAGCACAGAGCCCGACGCGGGGCTCGAACTTGGGAAGGGCGAGATCATGACCTGAGCCAAAGTGGGACGCTCAACCGACTGAGCCACTCGGGTGCTCCAATGCTTGAATTTTTAAAATGACACTGAGTTACATGGGGAGAAACCAAAAGATGAGAAGCGTCAGCCAAACTCAATAAAAAAAGCCAGGCAGAAGGCGCTGAAGATTTTTATTTGGTGACTCACATTAGCAGCAACACTAGAAAAATGACTCACCTCTTCGATCAGGACTCCTGCTCTACCTATACTTTTTAATTCTAATATTGTAAAATGAAAGAAGTTGCAAAACATATTTGATTTTAACCAATAAAGCCAAAATGGTAGAAATCAGAGTTCTAGAGAAAGTTTAATCTTGGACAGAGAATACAGATCATTTTTTGTTTTGTTCTGAAAAGCATACTGCTAAAAACATTTCAGCGTAGACTGGAGAAAATTATTGTAGCCCACGGTCTATTCTCCCATCTACTGTTTAAACTCGAGAAGGAAATTGTTGATTGAAGTGAACTCTTTATAACAGTGACATTTTTAAGAAGACAGGCGAAACAAGGGTGATTGATAGTATAAAGATGGTTCTGCCAGCATCCACAAACGTGATTCCCTATTAGACGAAAATGAGGACAGCTTCCCCGGCGTGAACAGGATCCGTTTAACGAGCACACGGCACATAACGTCCTTCAGGATGCCAAGAACTTTCACGAAGCCTCCACTTCCGTAAAGCTAAAAACACGAGTGCTTTTTTTTAAAGGCTGGGATACCAGCCGCAGTTTAACAGAGAAGAACAGGAGATAAAGGGAAAATACATTCCATTATTATAAACGCATTCATTAACTTCCATTGGAGATTTTATTTTTACAGAAAATTATAGGTATTTTTTTTTCACTGAATGCTTATATGCATAGGAATTGGAATTACCCTGCAGTGAAAATTTCTGAAGTAACTGGATAAGCTAGAAAAAATACGTGCTAAATGTAGACACACGAGAGAATTATTTCCCTCCTGTGAAAAATATCTGGTGTTCCATCAGGTTAATACGGAATATCATAGATAAAAACTGCAAGCTGGAAATAAACCAAAAAATACTTTAAATAGCACTTGTATTTTATTTGAAGTCCAACTGTTTAGTACATTTAAATGGAAGGTTTATTTAAGTACTTTTTTAAGTGTCAAATGCAAGATTTCTCTAAGTTTTTTTTTTTTTTTCTCACTTCCTATAATGTTAACTGGAAGAGGAGGTGGAGGCATCATTGACACAAAGGGCGGGGACGAATCCTGAGATGTCCCAAAGTGTCTCAGTTAATGTCCTGCAGATGCGGGCACTTGTCCGCGGAGCACAATGGAATGTCGTTTCGGAAGAAACGATCATTGCCCCCTTCGAACCTGTGCTTCCTACCAGCCAAGCCGCGATGACTAAGTTGTTCGACACCGCCTTATAGTGAGACGTCTGCTTCTATCTTTCCCCAAACGGGTTCTATTTCTTGTAATTCACATGACACCCCTTGGCTGTGGCTGTCTGTTAAATTTCCTGTTTTGGTCTAGGTTCAGCAAATCAAAACAAATAGCTCACAGAAAAGGGTACGGTAACTACTGTTTTTCTTCCTTTGGTATTTCCAGTTAAGCATGTCCTCCTCAGAGGTACAGAGAAAGGAGGGAATATAGCCACGGACAAGGGACAAGTAGGTCACAGAAGTTTCAATGCTCCGAAAAACGTGCCATCTCCGTCTCGGGATATTTTAGCATCATCACGTGGTATTGCCAGTTGGAGTTCATCTCCTTCTTCCAGCTTTGCGATGCCTGCAAAACAGTGATTTACAGGGACTTTAAGGGGTCGTACATTGTGCAGGGCGGGGGGGGGAGAGGGGGCAGTGCATTAAATAAAACTACGCCATTTTGGAAAAATGCTAACATCGGCATTCACGCCTCAACTCACACCAGTAGACTTCTTAACCAGTTACACCATTCCACCAGCCAAAAACAAAAACAAAAACAAAAAAAAGCTAAAGTGAATGAGCAGAAAGAGTGATAGGAGATATAAATGTATTTATCACCTACTCTCTATAAAATGGAGATGTTAAACAGAAACCTATGTCTTGTAAGAAAAAAAGTTTAGTAAATTATAGCACGTCGTCTTGATGGGATATTATATGGTTAAAAGTGGTTTTGCTTCATTGTACTGACAACGAAAACTATAATAATGTTAAGTAAAAATACAAAATAGAAATAGAAAAAACGACAGACACACTATGCAGTATGTATGATGCGCATACACACTTAAATGTGCACATAAAATGTATATATTGTTAAATATAAAACGCAAAACACCATTTATTAGCAAAGCCTATCTGTTAACATAGTTTTCTCTACAGTCCAGACCACAGGATTAGGACTCATTTGGATTATTTTTTATAGCGTTCTATATTTCACGTTTCTTTAAATGACCATATCTGTCTTTATAATGAAAACAAGAATGTACTTAGCTTCTCAAAAGTGACCAGTGGATCTGTGTGTGCCTAATTTACAATGATGTGTCCTGTGATTCAGGAATACAAAACACGATTTGGGAACTACACTCAGTAAGTACATCAATATGGACCCCATGTTAAAAGGAAAATATGAAGGAAAAGGAAGGAGGAGAAGAAACAAAGAAACTAACAAACAAAATAATATCAAAATTGTTAATACTTTCAACCAACAACTTAAAAAGTAGTTGCGTTTTCATGAGTATGCAGTGAAAATGTATTTATACGAACTATGTTATGTATGTTAACATCCATCATCGAACTCAAAGCACCCAGATCTCCTTGGCAACAGCCAGTGTGTATTTACTGAACACTTAACGATGTACCGATGTACCGGATACCTTTCTAGACACGCACAGAGCTGTGATCAGAATGACAAAAGATTCTGTCTCCCAGGATCTTGTTTTTTTGTTTGTTTTTTTTTTGTTTGTGTTTGTGCTTGTGTTTTGTAATGGACTGAGAGAACAAACAGAAGAACATAGTTTCAGGTATTGTGAAGTGCAATGTGTACACCTTCTAGGATTAGCAAAGCATTTGATGACTCCATTAAATAGTAAAAAGAAAAAAAATAGATTGGAATTTATTTGTTGAATAAAGCAGTTCTTATGAAGACTGAAGATAATCTAATATTTTGAAAAGGCTATTGATCACAGAGCATTAAGTAATGCTAACTCTCAAAATAAAGTCACCGTGAACTATTGTAAAGTAGGTTCGGTTTAAAATTCTAGCCCTGAGCTATCGGCTATTTCGATTCTTCCAGATGGTAGCAATCAGCTGTAACTTCTACAACAGACGTACTCAATTTGTCCATGAACCAGTGAACAAGGTCCAGCTTTGTGTAAAAGACGTGCTTGGTCTTACGCTGGGCTCCTCGAATGGACCATTTACATGTCTCCCAGGTGATGATGTATGGAAGGGCTTCACGCACTTATATATTAATATGTGGTTTTTCATGGTTTTAAACAGATATGCCCTAGAGCAGATGAAAATTGCACACCCGAAGTGTCCTAGAGAACTGTTCCCATAGATAATACTATGCTACCGGCATTGAGACACAGCTTTACGGTCTAGGTAGTTACTCTCGAAAAGCGAGCCACCCAGGAGGTGTGACCGAGAACGTGAACACGGACGGGCGGACCACCGGAGCCGCTCGCGAAGCCGCAGTTACTGCTGCAGGTGAACAGTACAGACTGGGGCGGCCTCGCCACTTGCAGGCATCCTGCCGCGGCCGAGCCCTGGTCATCCCAGGGCACAGGGGAACTTTTCTTTATGAAAATTAGGGAGTTTCGGTTTAACACACTTCCTCATCATCCCGTTACGGCTATTTAAGGCTGCGGAGCCAGAATGACAATCGCCTCCGTTTTTATGAACTATTTTCTTTCCTTCCTATCGGATTTATTGTGCACTTGTTAGCACACGCCTTCGCAATATAGTGCCTCCACCAGGGCGGCCGAGCCCCGGGCCTGTGTTTCACACTGTCTTTCACGGTAACTGTCAGGAACTGAAGACATTCCTCAGGGTTCTCAGTGGATTTGTCAAAATCGCCAGGGAGGAATCAGTGTGTTTAAGGCAAATTTGGAGGTTTCCCCCCCCCCAATACCGGCTTTGATGAATTCGCGCCCACAATAAAATGAAGACTGTTGGCAACTACAGCCCAAAGGCCTGAAATGAACAAAGCCCGCCCTTCCTCATTCTCTCCACGTCTTCACAGCCCGTGGCTGCAAGAGCCTTGCTCCTACACGTTCACGTCCCCAAGTCATCTGTCTGCTGTCCATTTCCACCAGATGTGGCCTGTATGAGGCTGAGAGTAGGCCGCTGTGCAACCGCACCAGACCCTCGAACCGGCCAGGGCGTTCTTCACCGGCACATAAAAATAAGTAAATAAATTAAAACTTTGGGGGCTCACACGCTGGGGTCAGACCAGTTGGTTTATTCTAAGTTCTGGAACTTAGAAACTCTGCAACCTAGGACAACGTGTGCTCCCTCCCTGTGTCTCGATCCCGCCTCCCTTAAAGAGGGCGGATCACGAGCAGGAGCACAGGTAAGGCGCAGGCAAGGATGTCGGGCACCTGGTGACCATTTTCGTCCTATCATCATGGCCGTTGTTAATATACGGCATTGCCTGTTGAGGAAAACGCAGTTTAGAATTGCTCTCAGCGTTGACTGCTATGACGTTAGTGCCCTCCCTCGATGTATATAAACATGACGAAACTCTTAGTTACGACTTTTTTTCTGCTTTGATTAAAAGGACCTAGTTCATCATTCAAGAGAATAAAAAACACACAGCATATTGAGGACTGTCCTTCTGTCTATTCACACAGAACTGTTATTTACCAGCTGAATAACAGGAATTATTGGGTAGTGTTTCAGGCATATTTTGAATACATCGGAACAAAGTCACCAGACTCAGTTCGTCCCCAAAGACATGGACTTTTTTCCTCTGTATTAGGTGTCCCATGGCAAAGGTGTTATCGGTGTATAAAACCTGAGAAACAAACCAAAGAACTCTGTCAGAAGCGAGCACAACAAGGAGGCACTGGGCGGTGGTGCAGGTTGGGCGTTGAACCTACCTGCCCGTATATAAAGAAGTAACCGGTTTCCTTCACCAGAATTTTATTTTCCTTTTCTTCCAGGGCCCTTCCTCTTTTGAAGCTGAGCAGCCACGGAACGAACGTGTAATCTCCTGCAATGAAGGGAGTCACTTGTGAGAAAAGCAGTTTTTCACCTCCGCTAAACCAAGCCTGAAACGTAGAGCTGAATTTCACCTTTAAGGGGAAAAGAGAAAAAGAGGAAAAGAAGACACATCGGGGCGCTCCGCCGGTTTTTCAGCTGTGCGTGGCACGTTAACCCAGGCGACCATCAGATACAGGACCCCGAGGGCAAACACTCCATAAGAAATGTTCTGCGTTTTCTTGTATTCTTGTGTCTTTCGGCAGTTTTCATCACCCAGCCCGGTCTGCATGGCAGAGTTGGAGGCAAAAAAAAAAATGGACCAAATGTCTCTGAATGACACACGTACACAAATGGTCCGGTTTTTCCTTGCCTCCCAGAGAGGAGGGAGTTAGCAGGGGGAGAGTTTAGGGAAGGGCATCAGGGGAAGGAGCCCCCTCCCCAGCGCGCTGGGCATCAGAAAGCAGCTCCCAGAGAATGAGGGAAGTCACCAAGACATAACATTTACCAAGACATAATCTTTGTCAAGGACCTTGGCCACGTCCCTCTGTAATATTCAAGTTGAAGTGGTTTCTGCCCAGCACATGAATTCTCCTCCGGGACCTGTCAGGCTTCACTGGGGGAGTGACGGGGCTGGGGAGGGGCTGCAGTGTGTACGAGCCCCAGGAAGGGTGCAGACAGCAGCTACGGAAAATGGGTCAACAGGAGGGGACACGGGGATTTGGGACAGACACCCTTGAGAGGGTATAAACACTCCTCTCCCGTGAATTCACAGTGTAAAGTCACTGGGTTTCTCACCGTCGTGTAAATATTGGAGTAAACGGTGAACCCTAAGGCCAGCTTAAGAAATGTTGCGGGGGGTGTAAGTAAAATGGCATAAAATACTTGAAAAGAAGATTAGGGAAATGGTAACATCAGGAGTGATGGTAAAGTGAAACCGCGGTGGTCTAAAATAGTATATACAAAGTGTTCCTGTAAAAATTAGTCATGCTGGACCACACGCGTCCCCAAGCCTCACCTCGGTCGTAGCAAAAAGGGAAACAAGAATCGAATTCAGAGTCCACAGGACAATATGCCAGAAGCTCAAAAAAAAAACAACTTGTCCTAGACTGAGGTTAAGGAAAATGTTCCCGGGGGGCTTCTGAAAGGGGCCGCACGGTAGGACGCGGTAGCCGGTGACGCTTGCACATTCATAAACACAACTGCTGAGTGTGAGTGCCCACTTCAGCGAGCTCCCCCAAGGCATATCTGAACTCTTCCCAAATGGGATTCTTGAGGGAAGAATATAAAATGAGAACCACGTATTTTCTGACTTTTTGGAGGAGTAAAGGACCCCTGGGGCTCACACAGAGCAAACCACCCCTTGAATCTGGGTTCCGTGCCCTAATCCGGGTGACATGCCCATAGTTGGAAGGGAGAGCCGGAGAGGAGCGATGGGTGCCTGTGCACCCAGGTGCCCTTGTCCCTCCTCTCGTGCGTTCCCAGGACCTGCCTCGGTCCCCCCATGGGGATGGACTGCTCCCCAGTATCCGGCAGGCCCCTCATCACCTCTCTTTGGTGTTCCCAAGGTCCGTGAGGAGTCTTCACTTCCATAAAACCCACCAGTGCCACACTGGAAGGTGACAGTCCCTGGATAAAAGATCTCCCCAGTGACAATCACAGAGACAAACTCATCGTCCCATTTTGATACCGCATCATTTCAGTGACAAGATGACAGTAAGGTAGTTTCACATTTGTTTAGATGACATCATGTGCCCAAGGCACTTTCAAAGGCCGAGAGCTGAAAACACGAGGGAGAATTAATCGTCCTGGTTATTCTTACTGAAGGCGGCTGCGCCCGTGGGTCCAGGCACCTGCTTGGTGCTCTGACCCAAGAAAGGCTTCTTTTCCCTTCACAACAGTACACGTCTCGGATCCCGACTTCTCTGAGTTCAGACACTGTTTATGTTTGGTTCCCTGCTATTTCCCCAGGGCCTAACACCACGCCTGGCCTCCGGCAAACATTTACGGAATCAACTAATTCAACTTTTTTTTTTTTAACTGTAAATTATAAGAAAAAACTATTTTACATTTCTGTATAATTGATTTGTTTATATGGCCATTAGTGTATTAAATTTATCAAAATAATAACAATATTTCATGAAGATTCCATCATATAACTTTGGTTTTATGAGATTCAAATCTTTATGAGAATCAAATCACTTTCTTCTCGAGTGCGCATGGCACATTCTCCAAGACAGATCACATACTGGGGCATAAAGCAGCCCTCCATAAATACAAACAAATTGAGATCATACCATGCACACTTTCGGATCACAATGCTATAAAACTTGAAATCAATCCCAGGAAAAAGTCTGGAAAACCTCCAAAAATGTGGAGGTTAAAAACCACCCTACTAAAGAATGATTGGGCCAATCAGGCAATTAGAGAAGAAATTAAAAAATATATGG
>CM053574.1:129305177-129337135 GCA_028646485.1 Cryptoprocta ferox | reverse complement strand
TACTATGCCACTAGCCACCAGCATCCGATTGTTTTTTAAAAGCATTCTGTTATTTATGTACTTGTTTATTTACTTGAGAAGCATTTTGTGAGCTAGTGACTGAAACCGTGTGAAATGGGATGTTATCGCTCATGAACTAAAGTAACACGCGCAGTTCTAAAACTGCTTGCTTCCATTCTGGCTAGAGATGTTTACTTACTTAACATTTTTCTTTCAATATCTTAGGCTTATTTCCTATTTCTTTACACCATACTTATATCTATAAAAACAGTGAGGCGCTTTGTACCCAATTCCACCACTATATTGTCAGAAAAGAAAGAAAGACAAATAGTTATTAGGTATATGTTCTTAGGTTCTCTTGGCATTTTCTTTTGACATTTCATCCTATCTTGCTGGAAATATTCTTAGTAAAGAGTCAGTACATCTTTACTTGTTTTTATGTATTATCTGCATTTCTCTCCCAGTGCACACACACACAGCACGCACACGTTGCACACACACCCACGTATACGCACACATGAATTATACTCCCTAAGCCCAAATGCCAAGAATACAGCCCAGCACAGCGTATACGCTCAGTGAATACGTGCTAACTGAGAGAATCTCAACTTCTTTAAGGAAACAGATCCAAACAATAAGTTAAAAGAAATTATAAACTTAGGCATAAATATTATAACATGTTTCTACATCTTAAAACGTGCTTAGATTTTTAAGCATGTGAATTAGACTACAGAGAAATGCTAATGGAAAAATCCACATGGAGAGCGTGTTCTGTCTGATGCTTTTCTAAACCAGAATGCGTCACTACTTACATTCGGTATTTGAAAATTCAGAAGTAAACTCCAAGAGTATTCCTGCTTATTTTATCTTTGCTAGACCACAGCTAAAATACACATGCGCTGTGGTGTATAAAGCCTGAACTTCCCACCTCCACTGAACTGTAAACACTTGATGTACTTATATGTTTTTGAAAACTTAAGAAAATGTGTGCAATGACATGTGACATTCAAAAAAAAGAATGCCAGTATCAGTATGTGAAAACAATTTACACCTATCCTTGAAAGTGTCTGCTCTTAAAAGAGTAGATCTTTCCTGTTCTGACATATATCAAATACATGAATTTTAGGCTGACAACATTTTATAGCAGAATGAGACATATTCCATGAATATTTGTTTTTTATTCTATCTTATGAATCGTTTCCTTGCAAACACTCGGACCCCCGGTCTTACCTCCTTCAACAGCTGAAAATAGATGCTACAGAGAGCAGCTGTCAATCAGAGCTATTATGTTTGTTAGTTCTCTTGATTTTTACATTTATTATCATACAGCTGCTGGAATGATAATACTTTTTTTAAAAGATAGATTAAGTAAACCAATTCAAGAAATAGTAATTTTTTGTATAAAGCAAACGCAGTTTGGTATGGAAATCCATAGTTATCAAGGCTTGATTCCATAGTTGAGGCAGAGCAAGGGGAATCGGGAGAAAACAAAAGCAGGTGGGCAGGGCCAGGGGGCGGAGCCATGTGAAAGGCAATTGGAGGCGCCTGTAAGGCTGTGAGTGGTGGAGAGAAACGATTATTCCGTCTTCCAGAAATATCATGATGTGGCTGCCAGGCAAGAAAAGGTACAAAGCTGGGGGCAAGGAACCAGCCAGGGTGGGAGATGACGGCGGTCTGTACCAGGATGGTGAGGTGGGAATGAGGGAAATGGGTTAATGCAGGTTGTATTCATGGGGGACTTACTGGTAGAGTTTTGAGATTAATGTAAGGAGCCAGCGAGGGCAGTCAAGAATGCCTCCCGGCAGCCTGGTTAAGAAGCAAGGACACTGCCATCACACCAAATGACGCAGGGACACTGCAAGAGGGGAGCTGGGGACAAGTTCTACAGTCCAGGCTGAGGTGCCAGCAATAAAGAAAGAGATGTTCGAGGTGTGTACAGACTTGGAGCTCGGGGGCTTGGGCTAAAGGTCTACATTTAAGCCATCAGCACGTGGATGTTAAATGACAACACGGTATTTAAGACCGCCACAGAAACAGGGAAAGAGAACAGGGCTACATCAGAGGTCGGCAAGACATCAATAAGGAGGAGATACATTCAGGAGTAATTTGCAAAGAGACTTAAAAGGAGGGGCAGAAAAGATAAGAAAATGGTTAGAGAAACAAGCCTCGGGAAGCCTGTGTTTCTAGAAGATGGGAGTCATCAAGTATCAAATTCTACAGGGGGATTAAAAGTAAAAGGCATCCTTGCCTCTATGAAATAATTACGAAACAATTATGTGGCAAAGCAGAAATAAACAAGGGACTTCCGCCATCATCATGATTGTGGAAATTACATCCCCCCTTTCTTTCCCTCCTGTTAAGTCATGTGAAAGCAACAGACAGAGGCACGTTTTCCAGACTAACTTGAAAGGGCTACCAAACTCACTGAGATCACACTGGGGCTGGGCACGGAAAGGGAGAGAAAACGGCAGTGTCCAGCTTCACAAAGAGCCAGCAAAAATCAACTCCCTAAAGGCGAAGAAGACCTCATAGGCACACAGAAATCTAGAATCTTACAATCGCGGAACTTTCAGTGTGGGTTAAAAGAACTTGGAGGACGAGGAGGAAAAACCCTCATTTAAATGAAAATAAAAAGTTTCAGAATGGAAAGTCGGTTTTGCACAAAGGAAGATGGAAATAAAGAGTTTAGAATCGGCGAAAAAATGTAGAGCTACAGAAAATGTAAGACAGGTAAAGAATTACCCGCGTATACAGAACTGGAAGCCTGAAAGAACCAGCAACAACCAAAAGTCAAGCAAAACAACCACAGACTGAGAGACCACATCCTGGGCCCAGAAAGGCTGATTCCAAAATTCACCAGTTCCATGTCGCTGCTGTAAGAAATGATCACAAACTCAGTGGCTTAAAACAACACAGTGCGAAACACGAGAAGTCTCACTGAGTAAAACTCAAGGTGTTGCCAAGACAGTGATCTTTCTGGAAGCTGGAAAACCCATCCATTGTCTCTTCCATCTTCCCAGGCAGCAACCACATCATTCCCAGGTCTGCTCTCATCACCGCATCTCCTTCTTGGACTCTGACCCTACCAGCTTGCTCTGTGAGGACTCTTGTGATTACACTGGGCCCGGCCCTGGTACTTTCCCCAAACTTTATCACAGTCACATCTGCGAAGTCTCCTTTGCCACGTGAAGTAAAACGCTCGCAAAAGTTTCAGGGATCAGGCTGCAGATGCCTTTGGGAGCTGTTATTCTAACTATTACCATAGTCAACCCTGACATATATGGCCAAATAAGTTTTGACTTTTTATAAATAAGTAATTCTTTGTACAGTCAGGCAAGAAAATCAAGCCACTTATGAGAAGAAAAATTTCTCTTACTTTCCTTTCCTTTAAAGTGCATCTAATACACAAAGAAAGTGGAGAAATTCCTACAGCTCAAGTGAAGAAATGGGAATTTCACATCTAGGCAGCTGTCCTCAAAGTGTTAAGACTCCTTAGGGTGCCTGGGTGGCTCAGTCGGTTAAGTGTCCGACATCGGCTCAGGTCATGATCTCACGGCTTGTGAGTTCGAGCCCTGCGTTGGGTCTGTGCTGACAGCTCAGAACCTGGAGCCTCCTTCCGATTCTGTGTCTCCCCCTCTTTCAGTCCCTCCCATGCTCATGCTCAGCCTCTCTCTCTCAATAATAAATAAAAACATTTTTTAAAAAGTATAAAAACTACTTTAAATGTTTACTTTTTAGAGAGAGAGAGAGAGCAGAGGAGCGGGCGGTGGGGGGGAGGAGAGGGGGAGCAGGGACAGAGAATCCCAAGCAGGCTCTGTGCTGACAGCAGTGAGCCTGATGCAGCACTCGAACTCATGAACCGTGAGATCATGACCTGAGCTGAAGTTGGATGCTCAACCTACTGAGCCACCTAGGTGCCCCCAAAGATACAGTTTTATCAGTGCAAAAACTCAGTGATTATTCTTCTCATGAGCCCATTTTGAGTGAACTAGTCAAGAATGAAATTCCAGAAACTAAGAGGTGAATGAGGAAAGCACTAGCATCTGCAACAGGTTTTGAATATATTTACCTGTAAAGCCAATCAAGATGAAAGCACATAAAGAGAATGGTTTGACAGAAAAGAATGGAACAGTTTTATGCCATGACAATGTAGAAATGATAAAATTAACAAATAAAGAGATGTAGAGGAGGAAAAATATCAATAGTAAATTCATCAATTGCGTCATTTATAATACCTGGGGCACCAAAGATGGAAATTAAAGTTGATAGCTCAAGGAACAGAAATATAAATATTTTAATACATAGATAAACATTAAGAGATATATTTGTCCTCCAAAAATGTATGGTGGGGGACAGAGAGTAAACAGGAATCATGTTAATTTTATAATACACCAGAGTCATCAATAGATATCCCCTACAGATGTAAATATAGATGTCAGAGTGATGTCATGGAAAATGGCAAAGTAGAAAGCTCAAAAAGAAGTCCCTTCACTAAAATCACAATTAAGCTGGCAAAACATATAGAATCAGTATTCTTAGATGTATGAAATCTAATTAAAAAAAACTTATAGCAACCAAGGGAGTACTTGATGAGAAAAAGAAAAAGGCTATTAAATTTCAGTTAAAAGTACTGCATGTTTGCTTACTCAGTTCCCATCCCCCATTCTCCAGCTTGGCAGTGGCCATGGAGCTGATGGCCTGAGTTCTAGGTGGCACTTCGCTGAAACTGGTGGGTATGATACTTACTTTGTTCTCAAAGCACTGTGGCTATGCGTTTTGACCTGTCTGGAGGTTTCTTTCAGATGGGAGCAGCTTCCCAGGCTGGTGTCAATCAAAAGCTTTAAAGATGTACACTACCTGTGGCCTTCTGGAACAAAGGACAGCAGACTGACAAAAGCACACAAACAAACAGAAAATTAAGGACCATCCACAGAAACAGCAACAACAAAAGAAATTGGCAGAAACCGTTTCCAAGGCATCCCAGACATTGAACTTACTAGACAAAGATTTACGGCTTTTAAACATACTTCAAGAGCTAAAGCAAACCACAGACAAAGAACCTAAGAAAACCAGGCGAATTACGTATCAAATAGACACTGTCAGCAAAGAGATAAAAAATATTTATTTTCTCAAAAAGTGAGCTAAAAAGTAAAAGAGCTGAAATTTTAAAAAGTGCAATGGAGAGGTTACAGAGCAGATTGAGCAGGTAGAAGGAAGAATCCACAAACTTGAAAATAGAATAATTAAAAGTATCCAGTCTGAAAAAGATAAAAAAGAAAAGAAATGAAGGAAGTGAACAGAGCATTAGGGACCTTCCATCAGACTAACATTTGCATTATGGGAGTCCCAGAAGGAGAAGAGAAAGGAGCAAAAAAGAGTATTTGAAGAAATAACGGCCAAACTCTTTTTTTTTCCTAATGTTTATTTATTTATTTTGAGAGAGCAAGAGAGAGCACAAGCAGGGTAGGAGCAGAGAGGAGAGAGAGAGAGACAGATAGACAGACAGAGAGAATCCCAAGCAGTCTCTGTGCTGTCAGCACAGAGCCGGATGTGGGACTCAATCTCACTAACTGTGAGATCATGACCTAAGTGGAAGCAAAGCGTCAAACGCTTAACTGACTGAGCCATCCAGGTGCCCATGGGCAAATTCTTCTTAACTCTGAAGAAAGAATGAATCTACACATCCAAGAAGCTGAATGAATTCTAAAACGGATACACTCAAAGAGATCCACACCAGTGTGAGTTATAATTAAGCGGATGAAAGACAAGAGAATCTTGAGAGCAGCAAGAGAGAAGCAATTCCTCAAATGCAAGAGATGTTCAATAATCTTAACAGCTGATTTCACACTTGAAACCATGTAGGCAGAAGGCAGTGGGCCTTCTGACACATCAAAAGTTCTGATGGCAATGTAGGAAGCCTATACCTCGTCAATGATTTAACACATCAAATATGATTTAACAATAATATTGGTGCCGAAATACCTAGAAAAGAAATTCAGAATCCAGCTAAGAAGTAGAAGCTACATAGTAGAGTGCAAACTGAGAAGCAGTCACTTTTATATAGGTAATAGGAGCGATTTCAGTCTATTCACATTAGTCCCTCCCCCAAACAGGCCTAGCTCAGCACCAGGAAGGCTGCCTCAGCCTCCATAGAGGGTGAGATTGGAGTGTGCACCTGGCCCCATGGGCTGTCAGAGTGCCTTCTGGGGAGCTGGTTTCCATCATCTCACCCCATACTTAGCGTGGCACAACCAAAAGAGCTTGGTCCTTGATACAGTTAGAAACAAAGAAAGGGACAGGACAGGACAGTCTTTTATACCCTTTTTTTTTTTTAATTGTATGATTGAGGAAAAGCAGAGAACAGATTCTTTTCCTCCAGGAGGGAAGGGAGGAAGCCAAGGGGGCCTTGCTCCTGGCCTAGAGTGGCTAATATCAAGCACTGCTGACCAGTGAAAGTGTCTCCAGGGGAAAGTCAGTCCATAAGGAGTGGGAGAGGTAGATGGCTCTTCAAATGCATAGGCAACAAAGCAACTCTATGAGGAACACGAAGAACCAAGAAAACCCAACACGAATAAAGGGATACAACAAATCTCCATAAACCTGGAAGAAACGGCAATCATGAATTATAAATCACCTTCAACTCTAGTATAAAGTTAAAAGATGAAAGTATTAAAACAATTATAACTATAGTAATTTGTTAGTAGATACACAATATAGAAAGATGTAAACAGGTATACGTCAATAACAAAGTGTGGGGGAGGGAGAAGTAAAAGTGTAGTTTTTGTATGAAATCGAGGTTAACTTGCTATCAGCTTAAAATAGACTACTGTAACTAAGTTGTTTTATGAAAGTCTCATGGTAAACACAAATAAAAAACTCGTAGCAGACAGTCAAAATACAAAGAAAAAGGAATCAGAGCTACCAGTACGCAAAACAAGCAGCAAAGAAAGACATCGAGAGAGTGAGAAAGGAAGAAAAGAACTACAAAACAGGCAGAAAACAATTAACAAAAGGAAAATAATCAGTCCTCACTATCAATAATTACTTTAAATGTAAATGGATTAAATTTCCCAATCAAAAGGCATCGAGTGGCTGAATGATTTGAAAGAAAAACAAAATCCAACCATATGCTGCCTACCAGACAGTCACTCAGCTTTACGGACACACATAGTGAAGGGCAGGATAACAATATTTCACCCAATGGTAAACAAAAGAGACAAGAAGTGGCTATTCTTATATTAGACAAAATAGACTTCAACAAGTCAAAAAACGTCACAAGGGACGAACAAGGTCATTACATGATGACAAGTGGATTGATTCATCAAGAGGATATAACACTCAACATTGGAGCCCCTAAATGTATAAATCAAATATTAACAGATTTGGAGAGAAAAACAGACAGCAATACAGTAACGGTAGGAAAATTCAACACCCTACATTCAATAAAGGATAAGTCATCCAAAAGAAAATAATAAGTAAATAGTGTGCTTGAACAACACTACAGACCAGTTGGACTTAACAGATATACACAGAATATTTCATCCTACAGCAGTAGAATATGTACTTTTCTTACATGCACAAAAGAAATTCTCAAAGATAAATAAAATGTTAGGGCACAAAACAAATTTGAACAGATTTAAGAAGACTGAAACCACATCAGTATCTTTTCCAACCACAATGGTATGAAACTAGAAATCAGTAACAGGAGAAAAAGTGGAAAATTCAAAAATATGTGGAAATTAAACAATACATTCTTGAATTTATTTTTAACCTAATGGGTCAAAAATAAATCAGAAGGTAAATTAAAAAATATCCTGAGCCAAATGAAAATGGAAACACAACATACCAAGACTTATGGGATGCAGGAAAGCAATGGTGCTTAAGTGCCCACGCCACTAGCAGATACATGTTGTTCAAGGCTTGCTGGCCTCATACAGTGGACCCATGGGTCCAAAGGGCAAAGGAGCCACCAGCACCCTTAGGTCAGTGAAGAGCAGCCACCACACCAGGAAGATCATAGATACTACTCTGGGCAAGTCACGTTCACGGTCAAGTAGAAGCTTCATCTTTGAGAGTGATTTACAGCACTTTTGTTTGGGCCAAATGTATGAAACAAACCTCTTCTAAGTCATATGTTAAAAATTTTATCTTTGGTCCTTACAGTCTTCTGACGTTATTTTAATCCTTAGTAAACAGTCTGCTGCCCGTTAAAAGTTGCAAACACATGACTTTGGAAAATGCAGAGTGATAGATAATAGAATTTCAAATAGTTTAGTATCTGTGTTACATTCAGGATTATTAAAGTCACAAAGAAAAATACAGATAGAAGCTAGCACTCTTGGCAATCATTATAAAGGCCAATCCAAATTCATTCTCTGGGCTCCTTCTGATTTCCCCATTCCTGACCCCCAGCTTAACCCTCTGACACTTGTGAACTCCCTGTTTTGGCTCACTGCCCAGACATTCCCTAGCCCCTCGCCTGCTTTATTTTTCTCCAGAGCACTTAATTTTATCATTCTACATTTTACTTGTTCATTTGCTTTTTTTTCCTTTTTCCCCCTCATCAAAAGGTAAATTCCATGAAAGTGAGGAACATACGTATTTTATTCATTGCTAAGCCCCACTGCTCACACAGTAACTAGAACATAGTATGTTCTTAACCAACATATGTGAAATACAAAGCAATCATTTCACATTGGATTTTCATAAAAGTGTTATATTTATTTGCACGTGATATATGTATTAATAAATTAATTAATATAAAATGTTTATGATCTGTTCAATCCTATCTTCATCCTATTATGATTTCTAAAACCTAGTAAATAGGAGAATTAATATTTGTGAAGATGATCATGAGTCATTAGAGAAGCCAAAATGATTTCTAAAAAATAAAAAGTTGAGTTTGGCTTAGTACTGATTTTGTTCGATCGTAGGCTAATTATTTAAATTTCTAAGTGTCAGGGTCTCTAAGGTAAGTCTGCTTGTTAGATTATTACATTCACCTCAATATTTATTCCCCAGTCATTTTGATTACGTTTAAGTTTCTTACTTATATCTGATTCTAAGAAGTTGTGAGGGAGACAGTTGATGTGCGGTGAAGTTTGAACAGAGTATCACAAGTGATTGGACCGGGCGGCGCTGTGAGTAGAAAAGCCATGGCGGGGGGTTCATCTCATTACCTTCTCGTATAGTAGGTGTGTCGCTGTCTGCGATCAGTTGCAAGCAGTCTTGAATGACTAAAAAACAAAAATATATCCTTTTAGTCACTTGAATAGGGAACAGTAAGGGAAGGAAGAAGGTGTCTGAGCACACAAAGCTACAAAGCTGTTCTTCCAGAAACATCGAGCCAATTTGACCTCCTATGGAGCCTGCACATTGTTCTAAAATTACTGTATGAAATTTTCCCACAGATATTTATTATAAATTTTACTTAAAATATAATATGTCCTTGAAGTTCATGGCTTAGAAAAACCCTACATACCATTGCCAAACGGTAAGTCTATCATCTTTATAGTTCAACGTAACTTGCCTTCAAATATTATGCCTGGGCAGAAAGCGAGTTTATCGTGTGTTTTTCAAGTCTATCGTAGATACGAGCCAAACTACCAGAATATTCTAAAGTGATTTTTTTGTTTAAAAAAATCCATAACATTAAATAATAACTCAGTGGTAGTGCTAAAATATTAACATTACTGAAAATAAAAACAACCGCTAACATGTATTTAGTGGATATAAATACAGGCAACCTCACAAAAATCCTAAAAATTACATACTGGAAATTTAAGTCCTGGAAAGTGTAAACAACTTGTTCAGGGCCTGCGGCGGGAATTGACGGGGCCAGAATTGAAACCACGCCTATTTCACTCTGGAGCCAAAGTCAGGCTTTTGGTAAAGTATTTTGGACCAAAAAGAGAAAGAGGGAACATCACTAAAAATAAAATGAGAGATTTCCCTGAAACTGCATAATCAGTAAAGCTTCTGGGAAGCATCAATTCGCATCGCTTATCACATGTACAATATTCCAGAAAATATTCAAGGAAAGAGAGAACTATTCTGTTAAATAAAGACAAATGCCTCCAGGTGAACGCAAAATAAGGACATTTTCCATGGGAAAAGAAAACAAAGCAGTATATATCTATGAAAAATATAAAACAGAAATTTAAGCGTGCCTATTTTAAATTAAGAAAATATTAGAGTTTTTATTACCTAGTAAGTATTTTATTCCGAGTTGAAGTGGTACTTTAAGAATATGCTTCTCTGTATACATGTTAAGAGCCTGACACAGTGAATTCCTGCTTCACTTGATTAATTGGAAACATTCTGATATTTACAACACGGAGTAATAGAGGTAATTGTGAGAAATTTTCCCCAAGCAGTGCGAACACACAGGTCTGCAGAGAACACAGCGAGTGATCACCTAAGAAAATCTGTTACGAAGTTTCCCTTGGTATTTCAAGGTGGAAATAGCATGTTAATGACTGCAATTCCTTTATGATTCTGAAACTTTTCTACCACGTTTTCATGCTAACCTGATCATTTCGATAGAAGCAGAACATTCTGGACTACTCTGAGATTCTTTTATTGATCTCCAAACAACGGGAGCCATGTCTGTGCCATAGGGAAAATGTGACTCAGTGCTGTTTTGATGACAGACCTTCTGCCACGACAAGTATGTAAAAGCATCAAAAAGGCAGGATGGTCGTGAATAAGGGCGGCTTGAAAGAAAGGAGTTAACAAAACAGCCAAAGCAGTCAAAGTCTGAAGAGCGTGCGGAGGATCTAGGGAGCCCTACTAAACCGTAAACATGTTCCTATCTCTCTAACAAATACTTCTGCAGGGCATATGACTCAGGTCTGTGACGAATGCAAGGGTCGATCAGAGCATGTGAAGCTCTAATCTTTCTTCCACACAGAAGAAGAGGCGGATGTGGACACAAGTCAAAGTCATATTTCCAAATGTTCCATCTTTCCTTTGGTGAATGTGTACATGTACATAGAGATTAAATGACATAATGCGTATGGAGTGTTACGTACTACTCCTGATAGGCAGTCATCAAGAAATCAAGCTTGGTTATAATGGCAGTAGTAGTGTTAGCATTCTTGTTCTTGACTGAACCCAGTAAATTGGGCACATAATGGAAGGGCATGAGGAGAGCATGAAGATCAAGTGAACCCAATAAAGAGAAAACCAGGTTACTCCCTGTTTCAACTCATCCTTTTCTTGACCATTTATCCAAAACTCCACAGGAATGTAGAGAAAGATTGATACCTTGATGCTACCAAACTGATAAGAAAACATCTAAGTTTTAATCTCCGCAGCCCAACTCCAACTGCCTACAACCTACATGTTAAGAAGCAATGATCTATTCTATCGGGTAGTAACAGAAATCTAACTTTTAGAGGAAAATACACTACAGAGGGAAAAGTGTATTTCAAGAAATACTCTTCAGAAAGGAAAATGGAATATTAAAAGAAAAGTTCAATAATAGTGTTTGAATTATGTTCACTGAAGCCAGTGCCATTCGTTAATGTTCCTTATTCCAGAGAAAGTCACCGGGCTCTTGAAGGAGTTTTGTTGGACATAAGCAGAGGACTTTCCACTCTGGCCTCCAGAGATGTTGTTTAGGTCCCATCAACCTTATCAGTGCTATTTACCTCTTCACTTTCAGCTCTTCCTTTTTAGGAAATTCCATATCCACTGTCATCTCTCGTACAACAGTCCTTTAGGACTTTCTATTCAACACAGACCTGATCTTAGACTATAGATCGTCGCTCACAAAAAGTGGGTCAAAATAGCAACACTGTTTTTTCCTATCTCCCAGTAGCAAACATATCCAACCACAAGAGTTTTGAGAATGCACAATATAATATAAGAAACACAATGTTGGTAAAAAGTATAATGTTCACTGATTGTGTTTGGTTTTCAAAAGTCTTCAGACATCTTTTCCTCTACTACAACGGAAGGAAATTTGAAGTCTGAGAACAGTTTATCTTTTTAACTAAACAAGGCGATAGCCTACATTAAAACTTTCCTGTGTGTGATGGGGTCACACATATTTCTAAATGTATATATTATATATTATATATTATATATTATATATTATAAGGATGTGTGAAAAAAGGAAAATTGATCTTACTAAGTACAAATTTACAGCAAAATATTTATCCATAATATTAAAACGTGTGTAAAATATTTCTAAAACAAATATATGATATTGACAGCAAAAATAGTTTATAGCAGAGAATTACTAAAATAAGAGTTTTCAGAACAAAAATAATTTGCTATTGCTCAATATTTGATAGAAGAAAATCCACCCAACCTCACAACTAGACTAGCATTGAAATATTTTCCCTATGGAAAACACTTTGAGTTTGAAAGCCATCTGTTTACATATGACCTTTATGTTACATTTGAACACCATGTAATTAGAAAAAGGGATTCGAAAGTTTACGGGATTGCCAGTATCTGCTGTATTGTTTTTCTGTATTGGATCCAAACCTTTTCAAACTGGGATAGGGTTTATTCTCTTAATTTCAACAAAAGTTCAATACAATGTCAACTACCATAAATACTGCAATTAGGCAGATTATACGTAACTCCAGTGGAAAACAGAGCTCTTCCCATTACATTTGTCTTAGCCATAGGATCCCCACCTACTCATTCTTCACAGTCCTTCTTACTCACTCATCTCATTCAACCTTCTTCCAAAGTCTTCAGTCTGGATGAGATATTCTTCCTGCATTTTCCTGTGTCTCTTCCTCCTTCTGTCTTCTTACTTACTGCATCACAGTTTTTAAAAAATGAGGACTCTGAAGGCAATGCCTCTCTTCTATTTCTGTATACCTTCCCATCAGTGTATGAAGTCACGAGAAATACAGTTTGATTTTTCGTGAACTAGTTTTGAATGAATAATCAGTGCCTGGAAAAGTTTAACTAGGAGAAATCCCATAAAGACGCCAATACTGACCTAATGATGAACACAGATTTATGAAGACATTGAAGAAAGCATGTTTTGGGGTTAAATATTTCTACTGGAATGGGAATACAAGAATTTAGGGGTGAAAAACTGGATTATAAAATTGTATTTGACTGGTGATAAACAGTTGGCCAATACGAGTTAACAGAGTTTTAAAAGTATTTTGAGAGAGCTAAATTGAGAAGTATGTATTTGACTTACCAAGAAAAGAAATAGAAATTCTTCATCTTGAGAGGGGCCTGCCTGATATACGTTGTGCTTGAGAAAGGTCATACATGCATCCTCACGTAGAATAAATTGGCACGCAGAGAACAGTGAAAACAAAGGTTCAGCTGTGGACTGGCATAAATATAATATGAGGATGATTTGATCCTAAAAGCAATTATGAAAATAGAGCATCCAAGATAAATTGTGAAAAAAAATTAAAAGTTTGCCACTGAGTGTGCGTTTGAAGGAAAATTAAAAACTAATAATAAAAACAAGTTTTCAATTCTGGGTAATTAAGAAAGATGGTAGCACTATAATGGGCCTGAGGAAGTACAAAGGGGTGCTTGTTCTTTGGGGCTTTAGAAAGTTGACAAAACAAAACAGAAATCACGATAGTTGACAAGAGTAAAGAAAGATACTCTAGTGGACGATGTGTGTGCGTGTGTGTGTGTGTGTGTGTACAGACTCCTAAGCATTAATTGGACATTGTCAGGTACAGCTCATAATTTGAGTATCTTCTATGCCTAAGGCAATGTAGGATATATAAAATGGCGGCCCTTTGCCTTGACTCATAAATAGTAAGAGTAAAAAACAAAACAAAACAAAGCACAACCCTGGAAAACAAAATGCCATCTTCATAAGTCATTTCATTTTACAATTGATGAAACATTTTAATGTAAAATTACCGAATTTTATAGTTGAGTCATCATCTCCACAGGATATGTTTTTTTTTCCTTTTGCCATGAATTCTTTGCCTTACTTTAGAACATTTCTCATTATTAATGGTGCATATTCATAAGGCATTGGGTATTGGTAACTAAGAAAATTAGCTTCATGACACAATATGCAAACATACTTGACTTGAAGTCAAGGGAGGTAAACACAAAAATATACCTGAATGCTTGGAGAAAGCTATTAGTGAATTGCACATAAGCTGGCTCTTAACCTTCAACTTCCCCTCGGACATCTCTGCCTGGATGCCACAGTGACAATTCAAACTCAGCATGACCCAAATCTATTTCTTTATCTTCCTCACACCCACGCATCTCTTATTCTTCTGTTTTCTCTTAGTGGGTATAAGTATCCTCTGAGTTGCTCAAGCTAGGAACTTTGTAAACATGCCTGATTCCTTCCTCGGCAATCTTGAAATCCAATAAATAATCATGTTCTAATGGCTTGAATTTTTCAACTTTTGCTCAGTTTGGATTCTGTCTGTCATTTATCTCATTCAACAGTTTTACCGAGCACTAAATTTAGGTCATGTGTTGTGCTCAGAATAGCAAAAAAAGAAAAAGAAAAGAAAAAAAAGGAGACACTGTCTCTACTTCCATGGAACTTACTTACAATCTAGGGGGAGGAACAAGTAAGAATCGGTATCAGAAAGACAGTTCGAGCCCCACATTGGGCTCTGTGCTGACAGCTCAGAGCCTGGAGACTGCTTCAGATTCTGTGTCTCCCTCTCTCTGCCCCTCCTCCATTCTCTCTCTCTCTCTCTCTCTGTCTGTCAAAAATAAGTAAACATTAAAAAAGTTTAAGAAAAAAGAAGAAAGAAGGGGGTAGGACCATTCCACACAAAATTAACAGTCATGAGTATACACAAAGGCTAAGGTGGGAGGGAGGCAGCAATATGACTGAAGCGGGTAGAGAGACACATAGACAGCCAGAGACAGACAGAATAATCATAAACGACAAGAGGAGGGAGCATGGTAGGTCCGTTCAGATCTTTACCCTCACTGCTCTCCTGACAGTGACACTTGCTCACCAAGTTGCGCCTCTTTGCTTTTCTACTACTTCTGCTCCATTGCTTGTGTTTCCTCCAGATTTGCCTCCCTAAACCGGAATTTTATCTTGTCCTTCTAATGTTTATAAACTCCTTCAAGTGGGGTTCCCCTGCACACAAAACCCAAATCTCCCTTCACAACCCCATGATCTCTACCCTCCCGTGCCTAGTAGCATAGACGCTCATTCTCCTGTTCCTAGGACTGCGTATGTGCTATTCCATGGGGCTAAATACTCCTCACCTTAGTATCTGGTGAAACCTGTCCATCCCTCAGGGCTCAGACCAAATATCTACTCTTCCCCTGATCCTTCCAGCTAAATATTTGATCCCACTACACTTCGTGCATGCATCTACTGAAACAACATTTCACTATATACCCTAATTGCTTCTATTACTGTCTCTTTCCCTAGGCTGAGTCCCTTGACGTTAAGAACCATCAGTTATGAATTTGCACAGCATCTGGTTTACATCAGACTAAATAAAAAATCTGTGGAACAATTTAGAAAAAAATAGATACCATAACAATATCCAACTTTTCCAAATGATTCTTAAAAACTTCATCTTTAAAGGGCACCTGGTGCCTCAGTCAGTTGAGTGTCCAACTCTTGATCTTGGCTCAGGTCATGATCTCATGGTTCGTGAGATCAAGCCCTGCATCAGGCTCTGCATCGAGAGTGTGGAGCCTGCTTGGGATTCTCTCTCTCTCTTCCCCTCTCTCTGCCCCTCCCTGTTTGCATTCTCTCTCTCTCTCTCTTTCTCTCTCTCTCTCTCTCTCTCTCACACACACACACATACACACACACACACACACACACACACATTAAATAAAATTTAAAAAAATCCCTCATCCTTATATCCAACTTTATAATTCATGTTAAGTCAAATTAAATTAATGCTTTAGAGAAAACAGATTCTATAAAAAAAAAAAACAATCCACCATTACCATAATATCTAGACCCTCTAACAATAAATCTTTGCGCTCAGGGTTATATGGAAAACATTTTCCATAACAGATAATCTTCAATAATAAGGATTTTGAATTTTCATTTGTAGAATGGTAGCACACTATGATATATTTTTAAAGCAAATGGTTGTGTATTTCTCAAAAATTTATCATCCTTTATTTCCCACAAGATGTTCGAGAGCAGCAGAAATAAGAGAAAAAGGATCAACTGTTAAGTGTGACTTCACAGTCCATGTCAGAAGCTGTCAAAGAGCAGTTATCTGCAGTTGTTTCCCCTGTCTACCTCAAATGGCCTGGCCAGAGAAACAGGAGGAGCACCCCAAAACAAATAATCCAGTGAAGAAATGAGCAAAAGACATGAATCGACACTTCTCCAAAGAAGACATCCAGATGGCTAACAGACACATGAAAAGATGCTCAACATCACTCAGCTTCAGGGAAATGCAAATCAAAACCACAATGAGATACCACCTCACTCCTGTCAGAATGACTAAAATTAACAACTCAGGAAACAACAGATGCTGGAAAGGATGCGGAGAAAGGGGAACCCGCTTGCACTGTTGGTGGGAATGCAAACTGGTGCAGCCACTCTGGAAAACAGGATGGAGGTTCCTCAAAAAATTAAAAATAGAACTACCCTACGACCCAGCAATAGCACTACTAGGCATTTATCCAAGGGATACAAAAATGCTGATTCAAAGGGGTACTTGTGCTCCAAGGTATGTAGCAATAAAAATATAACAGCAGTCAAATAACAGAAAGAGCCCAAATGTCCCTTGACTGATGAATGGATAAAGAAGATGTGGTATAGGGGCGCCTGAGTGGCTCAGTTGGTTAAGTGTCCAACTTTGGCTCAGGTCATGATCTCACGGTTCATGAGTCGGAGCTCTGCCTTGGACTCTGTGCTGGCAGCGTGAGGCCTGCTTGGGATTCTCTCTCTCCTCTCTCTCTGTCCCTACCCTGCTTGTGCTCTCTCTCTCAAAATAAATAAACTTAAAAAAAAAGAAAGAAAAGAAGGACGCCTGGGTGGCTCAGTTGGTTAAGCATCTGACTTCGACTCAGGTCATGATCTCACAGTTTGAGATTCGATCCCCACATCAGGCTCTGTGCTAACAGCTCAGAATCTGGAACCTGCTTCAGATTCTGTGTCTACACCTTTCTCCGCTCTTCCCCCACTCGCACTCTGTCTCTCTCTCTGTCTCTCTTTCTCTCTGTCTCTCAAAAATAAACATTAAAAAAATTTTTTAAATGATGTGGTATATATATATATATACAATGGAGTACTACTCAGTAATCAAAAGGAATGAAATCTTGCCATTTGCAACGACATCAGTGGAGCTAGAATGTATTATGCTAAGTGAAATAAGTCAGTCAGAGAAAGATAAATATCATGATTTCACTCATATGTGAAATTTTAGAAACACAACAGATGAATATAGGGGAAGAGAAGGAAAACTAAGATAAAAACAGAGAGGGAGGCAAACCGTAAGAGACTCTTTCTTAAACACAAAGAACAAACTGAGGGTTCCTGAAGGGGAGGTGGGGGGGATGGGCTTAAATGGGTGATGGGCACTAAAGAGGGCTCTTGTTGGGATGAGCGCTGCGGGTTATATGTAAGTGATGAATCTCCTGAAACCAATACTACACTGTATGTTAACTAACTTGGATTTAAAGAAAAAATTTTTTCAAATGCTTAAAAAGAAAAAAGAAAGAGGAGGAGAAAGACTGAACTTGTGAAAACGTCACAGTCAATAAACACTTGCAAAAATCCAAGCAAAGGAATGATACCAAGGTGTTGGTGTGCATTTTGCCTGTTCCCCCCACTACAATAAGGCCTCTTCTTGTGTTTTTTTCTACTTCCTGTTGCATCATTGTCCCCATGCCCTGGAATACTGTCTCCTCTTCCCTGAGTCGAGTCAGTCTTCAAAACTCAGCTCAGCTCTTGTCCATCATGGTCTCAATAATCTTTCAGTCTATGATCTGAACTCACATCCTATGATACCATGGCTGGCTGTCGTCTTGTTGGTACTAATGTTAATCACAGTCTGGGGCTCTTCGGGACCCAACAGTTTATGTCAGATCTGGTGTATTACTCAACCATTAAGTACATATAGCTCGCACAGTGGGAAAAAAACTCAGATTTTATAGTCAGTATATAATGAATGCAAACCTTAGTTCTCAAACCAATTCAGCTGTTTAATCATGAAATTAACACTTAATACGACATTAAAATATTTTCCCTTATCTATATAATAAGAATAACAATAGCTTTTTCATAGCATTGTTGGGAGAACCAACTGACTTCATCGTTTACATGTGCTTTTTGTAAAGTCTAAAGGGCTTGTTTGTTATTTTAAAATTTACGTTAATTTTATTCAATTTCTCCAACTCACTGTTCAGCTTGTTGAGAGAAGGGACTATGTCTTGGCTTCAAGTCTCTCATCTAAAATGAAGAAAATAATGCCAACCTAATAAGGGTTACTAAGAAGGTAAATGATGCCATAGAGCCCAACCCAGAGCTTGTACAGGGAAAACACCCAGAAACTTGGTCTTTTTCTCCATTTTCCTATATATTCTTGAATGCCTACCTCAGACCTTGGCACAGAGGATGCTTCGTCTATTTTTGAGTAAAATCTGTTTTTTCTCTAACTCTTAAGAAATGAGAATACCTTTTATTTATTTATTTATTTATTTATTTATTATTTAAATTTTAGTTAGTTAATATACGGTGCAATGTTGGTTTCAGGAGTAGAAGTAGAATGGACTCATCACTTACATACAACACCCAGTGCTCATCCCAACAAGTTCCCTCCTCAATGCCCATCAACCATCTAGCCCATTCCCCCCACCCCCGCCCCCGGCTATAATCGGATCATAGCAAAGGTACAGGTGCCCAATACGGTTCTTTTAAATAGGACTTGACTTATAAAAATAATAAACATTAAAACTAATATCCATTCCTACAGGATTACTGAGAACAACACATTCCTCAACATTATGAATTTGTTTTTTAAATATCTACCCGTTTCCACAAAAATTTTTTTAAGTTGATGGTATAAAGAATTATTGAATCTTCAGGAAGAAACAGAAAGACTTTTCCTGACCTCCCTTGCGCATCTTCCCCCCTCCTCACCCTTCACACTGCCGATTCTGTTAACCCTGCCTTAGATATTTTACTTCTTCATGATATTTGCCATTTTCTAATATGGTTACTTACTCATAAGTCATGTTTATTGACCACTTTCTGTGTCTTTCCACCTCACTGCAATGTAATCTCCAGTAGGCAGGAAACTTTTATCTGTTGTGTTTTCGGATCAACACTCAACACCTAGAACAGTGTTTGAAAGCTAGCAGGCCTGCGGCGTACATGGACGAGATGCAACATCACTTTTGGCTGCTTTGATTGACTCATTTCCTGGCTCTTCTGCTTCCCAAAACTTTAAACTTGACAAGAACAGGGTTCAGAGATTTGGTTGTGAGGTCACTATTTTATTTTATTACTGTTTTTGAAATTGACCAGGAGCCAGCTCTTGCAACACTGAAAAAGAAGTCATTACTGAAGGAGGGGGAAAAAAATTGCACTCAGGGAAGATTCTGGTCAAAGATCACCATGACAACAGCCAGCTGTTTCTTTCTGTTCTAGGAAGGAACACACCCTACTGGGTAAGAGGCTCCAGTTAGCCTAATTCTGGTACAAATTGGGTGGTTGAGTTTGACATTGCATATGCTTTGAACACTCACTTTACAGCCTTGTAAGATACAGCCCTGCCAGAAATGTCAATGAAACAAAGCCTGGGTGTTACAGACCCTTCGGACCTCCCGTCTTTCCTTGCAAAGGAGATGGACTATGGTTTTCACGAAAGAACACTCAGAAACGGAGTTAAGTTTTTAGTTAAGCACCACACAACGCTGGTTTCTTAGTCATGACAAAGGATGGTAATGTAAGACAGCAGGAGACACTGGGTGAGGGATGTATGCCACCTCTCTGCAGGATTCTTGCAACTTCTCTGTAATTCTAAAATATCTCCAAACTAAACAAAGTTTATAAAATAGAGAAAAATAACGTAAACTAGGCTGACCAAAATCTTACAATAAATATTTATTTAGAAGATGAAAGATGGGTAATTTTTCCCACTCTTGTTTTTATATTTTGTTCATGTTTTCAATGCTATTTTACTATTATAAATGAAACAAGTATAATAAACATTATCAATAAAAATGATTTTTGTGTTTCTATAATGTAAAACACATATACTTCTTTTTTTAAGTTATTTATTTATTTTGAGAGAGGGAAAGTGCAAGTAGGGGAGGGGGACAGAGAGAGGGGGGGAGAGAGAATCCCAAGCAGGCTCCGAGCTATCAGCACACAAACCATGGGACCATGACCTGAGCTGAAACCAAGAGTCGGAGGCTTAACCGACTGAGCCACCCAGGTGCCCTGAAACACGTGTATTTCTATTAACTTTTAAATTCCCTACTGAATAACAAGGGGGGGAAATATAAAGGCCATCTGATTTTATTAATAAACTATTTTCGCTCAGTGGGGATCCACTTGAAAGAATTCATCCCCCTGATGGACTCTTAGGATGGCTATGTCTAGGTTCTTAGAGTGAACAGAATAGTAACATGAGAGCTGACAACATGGGTCATCATGACTCCATGTGTGAGGAAACTCTAACATGTAATGTTTCAAAGCCATATCACTTTCGTCATTATTTTTAATGAGGAATATCTCCAAATACACTTATGGGCTTAAAAGTGAGCTGTCTGGCTAATATGAGCCATTTGGCAATTCTTTGATCCTGGATTTCCCCACATTTCTGTTTGTTCCACTACAATCAGAAATTATCTTATGAAACACAGAAAACTTAATAAGACCTCCCTGTGAAACACAACACAATTAAGAAAAACAAAACAGGAGCCAAATAACTAATTTGTGCAATTAAATAAAAGTGTTTACCCCTGGGAGGAGTGGATGGAGCACCGAGTGGGCACGTGGGCTGACAGTGATGTCCGCCCCTTTAACTACTGCCCTTCGGTCTGTGAATACCCACCAAGCCGAATCCTTAAGACGTATGCCCTTCTCCGTATGTAAACAATATTTCAATTGAAGCCAAAACATTCAAACCAGAAATCCACGAAATTAGAGTTTGATTGCTGAGTATGAGAATGTCTCTATGACTTTTAGTGAGCTCAAGCTCGGCCTCTACCCGGTGAACCAAGAGGAGTGGCGGCAAGGGGCTCTCAAACTCTCCCTGCGACTCTAGCCCTGTGATCAAATTCATTCTTTGGTGAAACAGTTGTTTTAAATGTCAAGTTAAAAAATTGCATAAGACGGCCTCTGATCAGAACCTGAGAAGTGAAGAAATATGGGAAAATCCCCCTCCCAATGATTGCCAAATCACTGCATCTTACTTCATCGTGAGCCCAAGATCGATCCACAAATATTCATAGAACACCTACTGTGTGCAAATGTCATCATGCATGTGCAGAGGAAATAGGGCCCAGATCACAGGAGCCTCTACTCTTTAGTTGTATAGACAGGACAAATGACAAATGAGAAGGCAAAAAGCCCCTCAGGTGATATGTGACACTTAACCAAATACTGATGCAATCCTAGGGATGCTATGTACTGAGCAGGGGCTTTCTAGCCCAACACACTGGAGTTTACGCACAAACTGAGTACACACACAATAAAATTGACGTGCCTGGTGAAATTTAGGTTTGGATTTATAGAAAAATAAAAATGGGCGACATTCTGGAGTGTCATTTAGCAATACTTAGCTCTGAACCTTTTGGACATAATCATAAAATGGTGGCAACTGACGTTGAGTAGTAGAGGTAGAAAGCATTCTTTTTTTTATTTAAAAATTTTAATGTGTATTCATTTTTTGAGAGAGAGACAGAGAAAGACAGAGAGTGAATGGGGCAGGGGCAGAGAGAGAGAGAGAGAGAGAGAGAGAGAGAGAGAGAGAATCCAAAGCAGGCTCCAGGCTCTGAACTAACAGCACAGAGCCCGTCACGGGGCTTGAACCAACAGACGGTGAGATCATGACCTGAGCCGAAGTCAGACACTAAACCAACTGAGCCGCCCAGGGGCCCCAAAAGCAGAGTATTCTAAAGAAAAAAATCTAAAATTATATTAGAATTCTGTTCAGAATAAATCCAATATGTGTGTTGATGTGGCTTAAAAATAACCATGTGATCAAATGCTGCATTATTTTTCGAAAATTCTGCACATTTTTAAAGAGTTTAGTTTAACAAGCTATTTGAAAATCCCAGGACTCCAAAATTGCAAGCAAACCTTTTTTAATTAACTATGAGAGAATCATAAAATCTATATAGGAAAAAGTATATCTAACTGGGAAATTTAACATTTGATATTTTGTAAAGAGATACTATGCATTTAAGCATTCTTGGAGATATATATATATATGAAACACCGTAAAAATTCATTTTCTTCCTCAGAATTGCAATTTGTATGAAATTCCAATCAAAAAATGTCAATGGACCTACCACGTATTTGAAAAATTAACATATAAGAACATAAATGGACACATTGAAAGTAAAAGGTAGAACCAAAGGTTTTTTGAGCCTTACTTACATCAGAACTAGAATAGAAAAAAATAAACAAAAAACAAAACTAAACTAAACAAAAAACAAAGAAAGCTGTATAGATTCAAACTGTACAGGATTTTCTCAACTCCAAAAAAAAGCATCTTACCAAACAGAAAACTAAAATCAAGGAGTTTCAGAAACGCTCTTGGTTATATACACATGATTTTTGTGGTGCTAAACAAAAAGGTTTTTTCCCTTCATTAGAGGATGGTGTCTAAAATGACATTCAAGCCAGTTTCACTGATGAGGAATAGCAGATATGACCTGTCACTAAAGTTCTCCTCTTCAAACCTTTCATCTCAGATCTATGAATGTTATGAGTGTATATACAGGGGGGAGAGAGAGAGAGAGAGAGAGAGAGAGAGAGATGTACTATATACTGTATTTATACACATACATGATATAGCCATATGCATACGTACTATACATACATATACTATATAGATATATATACTATATGAAAGGTTTATAAAAATCTCAGGCAAACCACGATCATGACAATAGCAATTAAATCTGAATTTTAGAAACTAAGTAAATTTTGATTCACTTGATAGAATTCTCTATTACTTTCAACGTTTCTAAAAATTACAAACTATTTAGGGAAAAATTTTAATCAGTATATAATTTTTGAATGCCATCAAATCACAAATTTGTAAAAACGTGCACATGGGAGGAAATTTTAAAATATAATAGAGGAAGTGGGACTCCGGAAGTTAATTAATCTCTTAGTCAACATCCTTTCTTTTAAGTTGGCTGTCATGAGCCCGTATCCTCTCTGCAACGGTAAAGTTAAGGTTTATTTGTAAAACGAATGTGCAGAGGCTAGGGAATAGTAGCATAGAGACAGAAGAAGATTGAGGCATTCTGACCCTACTAGATATTAAAGCTCATTACATTACAAAATACTTCAAATATTTTATTTAATACAGATAAACAGAATAATAAATCAATGAAGAAACAGTCTTAAAATAGATTCACGAGAGACTTAATATTAACACAGTAAGCTTTCCAATGCAAACAAGTTAAAAGGAAGCATCCCATAAAATTAGCTATATTTAATAGCAGTTTGGTAGGAAAACATAAAAGAAGAAAAGAGAAGGTAAAGCTGGTGTGTCGTGATCCACCAAACAAAGGCCAGAAGGATTACGGAGTTAAATACCAAACTGAAACACTAAGCTGTGAAAAAGTCAAAGCAACAGATTATAGAATAGGCTTTTGAAGAGATTATGAATACATATATTTTTAGCTTTGATGTAGTAGAGAAAATGAAAAGGAAAAGTTTATCACATTAAATATGCAGATGTAAAACTGTACAAATTTAAAAAAGCAGCGAAATATTATGGAAATATTTACACCCAAGTTTTGATAAACAGTATGTCTAATACAGAGCTTATTCAAAATTACAAAAAAAAAAAAATTAGGACAAATGAGGGAAGCTATAAATAAAAATTAGCAGAAGATAAAATCAGAAGTTACCCAAATATGCAGAAAGAAATTCATTCTTGTTTTCAAGCAAGCAACAGATTACATTCGAGATACTGTTTCACAACTACTTAACCAGCCAGAATAAATTTTACAAGATAAAACGCTGTGAGAATGTGGAGACCTTGTGCACTGCACTTCTGACTGTGCACGTTTACAACTCACTTTGAAAACAACATGGCAGGAGGCGGCAAGGGCGATAAAGATGCTCATCCTCTGTAGGTCTGATTTTCATCTGTGAGATGTATTTGGAACCCATAAAATTCCTCGGAAATAAGAGATCCGCACAACCGTTTTGGAAACGATCAAGTTAAATAACTGTATGATGACCAACCAGCATGGATGTGTGAGAATTACTCAGAAATGGGGCAAACGCTTCTTGTGGAAAACTTCTTGTGGAAACACTTCTTGTAAGTGGATGCAAAAACATACCGCAGTGTATACATGCTGTGCTTTTTCAATTATGTACGAAGTACAGATGATAAAAGGCAAAATCTGGAAACAGCTCATGTGTTCAAGTATGGCAGAAATATGAGTGTTTCCGTAGTCTGTATTTGTTTAAAGCCAACTGTGTCCGATAGTAGACACAAAGGTTTACAAAAGGTAATCGACACAAAGCGTATGTAAAAACTATGGTTTTATCAAACAGGAAGGAATTTGTTTCCATGGGCAAGGCAGTCGCTGAAAACCGCGTCGACAGTCGGAGCATCGTGTGCGCGCGCGCGCATGTGGTCCGATGGAAGAACACCTGCCCTGCCAGCCGGCGGTACAAATACAGACACAGACGACTACACCTGTTCTGTTCACCCCACAGCCAACGTGAGCATGAACAGAAGCGGTAGCTGCGACAATCCCCGGCCCAGCAGCGCCTGCCTGGAACACACTATGTGCTCCAGACGTGCTCTTTCCATACAAACGTGAAATCGAACCAAGGGTAACTGAAGTTAACGCGGATGCCCTTTTTCGTTTGAGATGTACGAGCTAGAATCGAGCATTCTGGGGTGCCCTGCCCTGTCTGGGGTTTCCTGAGTCTAGAAGATTCTGTGGCACAGGTGGAACACGAAGAAAGGCGGAGATGGCTAAAGAACTCTTAACCTGGGGGTTCTGGCAAAGCAGTCCTTAAGGAAAAGCTTTAAAGTGTGTGTGTGTGTGTGCGTGCGTGTGCGTGTGCGCGCGCGCGTGTGTGTTAAAGCTAGAGCACCACACAAAGGCACAGCGCACACCTGCTCCGGGCACGACCCGGGCGCGCAGCGCACCCCCGGGGAAGGTCCGCCTCTGCCCGACCTGCCCGGGCTCACGTAGGCACAGCGCCCCGGGCGCCAGTCCTGGGGTGCGGGGCAGGGTCTGTGTCGCTGAGGAAGGCCCCGGCCCCCCTTCCCTCCCCTGCGCCCTCCGCGCCCGCCCGTCGGGGACCAACGTGCCGTGCAGGCTGACACCTGCCGGCGCACCGGCTCCGCCGCAGACGCCACGCGTGGCGCGGGGGCCGCGTTCACAGTCTCCGCGCCGCGTCCGCGCTCGGGGCCCCGGGCCGCGGGCCAGCGCCCGCACCTGCGCACCTGGGCCGCCGGGCTCCCCGCCTGCTGACGGCGTCCGCGCCGCAAACCCACCTGTCTCTTCGGGCCCCGGGGCGGCGCGCTCCCGCCGGCTCGGTCCCGCGGCGGCCCGCGCGACGATGCCCTGCGAAGAGAGGAGCCCCGGGGGCGCCGGGTGAGCGCCGCGGGCGGCGGCTGCGCTCGCTTCCAGGGCGCCGGGGACGGCGGCGCCCGCGCGGGGAGGGCCCGGCGGCGCCCGCAGCTCCGCCCGCAGGCTGCCCAGCTCGGCTTGCAGCGCGGCCGCCCGGCACAGGGACGCCGCCGACAGGCAGCAGGACGCGAGCGCCAGCAGCAGGGTCGCGGCCAGCAGCGCGGCGTCCCTGCAGCGCGGCCCGGGCGGGCCCTCCCGGCGCGGGAGGATGGGGCCGCGCTCCTCCACTTTCATTTCTTCTGCGCTCTCGGCGCGAGGGCGGAGGCGTGCCCGCTCGCCTTCTGCGCCGCCATCCATGGCCCTCGGGGGACTCGGCGGGTCCGGGCCTTCGGAGCAAGTGGCCGCAGGGAGTGGGTCATTTCCTGTGAGCGGCCCTCGCTGCGGTCCCAGGCCGGCTACATGGCCGGGCGGTGCGCTGGCCCCCAGGAGCGCGCCCCGGAGGCTCCCCGGGTCTGCGCGGCTGCATCCCGGCCCCCAGGGGATGATAGGTCTTCCTGGCACCGGCCCTTCCATCCGATTGCCCAATCATTTCCTCATTTCACTTTCAGTATTTGTAAGAATTCTAAGGGCATCTCCAAACACGCACACGCACACGCACACGCGCCCCTGGCATTTCCCCGCCCGGCGGGACCGCGCGTTTGGACGCCCCCCGCCCCCGGGACGCCTGCAGGTGCCGGCGGCGCTCCCCGCGTGCGGCCACCGCCGGTCCGCTCGGGGCCACGCGGCTTCGGAGGGCAGGGGAGAAGGAACACTGACGTCCCCGCTGGTGCCATAAAAATAACTAATGAGAAGGTCAGAGAAGCCAAGTGCCTCAGTCCCGAACTGTGCTCCGCCGCGCAGTGACTCATGAACCGTCTCTAAGTGGGAAATAAAACCAGACGTCGTCGGAGGGCGCAGGGAGGTCCACTGGGGACGATTCTCTTTATTGTCATCGCAGCAATGCAGGCAGGAGGCTGGGAGGGCATGCTGGAGGTGTACTTGGATTGCATGCCAGGGGTCCTGTGCATGCAGGGGACGGGGGCGGCCAGCCAGCCCCAGGCGCACCCCCACCAGCTCCCAGGGCCCGCTCAGCCCTGGGGACAAGGGGCCTTTGCTCAGGCTCCAAAGCTTCAGTCCAGACCCACCCTAAGCGGCCCTTTCAGAGAGCAGCTCATCCACGGGTCCCTAGTAGGTTGACTGCCCGCTTCCAATGCGTGTTTCAACAACCTGGCTCGGCTCACTTCACTTTGCCATCTCTGCTGCTGGACCTGGACTTGCTGCAAAGACACTGGTCCTGCCTGGTCTCTACGGCCGGCTCCTGGACATTTCCCGGTTTCAGGCTCTTTGCCTCCGGGACCGGCATGTCGTGCAAGGAAGGCGCTCACGCTTCAACAACGTTCCTGAGCGCTTGCCGAGTCCTGGCTAGTGTCGCAGGAGCTCGTCCCACCTCGCTGTGCCATGCCGGCGTCAGAGAGTTCCCGAGATAATGTAAGTGAGGACAACGGCCCCGGAGCTCTGCCCCTCGCCCTCGTCGGGTCTCTGCGACTCCGTTTCCGCATGTGTGAAATGGGATGGTAAGGGTCCCTGGGAATTCTAAGGAGGCGTAGAGGAATGCAGAACAAGCTATATTTAAGATGCTTCCATTTTCCATCCATTTTCATTCATTACGTGAAATAGTTTCCTTTATTACACACAGCACCACTGTGCACACCTTTGTACGAGTCTCCTTGTAACACGTGCAGGGGGTTCCCAAGCAAACACCCGCACATCTTCACCTTCGTCGGGAGTCCCGGAGCTGCCCTCGGTCGAGTTCCCCTTTCCTCACTGTGTCACTAGGCGTGATGTCATCAGACATTCGTTTTTACCTGTTAGGATTGTTATATTTTTTCCTTTGGGTCTGTGACTTCTGAGACCTTCTTAAATAAATGACTTGTCTCTCTCTCTCTCTCTCTCTCTCTCAAAAATAAATAAACATTTAAAAAAGTTAAAATGACTTGTAAAGAACTTTTAAAAAATTCTAAGAAGATCTTTTAATGATTACCGTTGTCCCCCAAGTCAGCTGGTGTCTAATCTCTGGGCTGGAGGGAAGCCGTCCATGAGTGCGTGTGCACACTCCTTGGTGTCAGTCATCGTGTAATTCAAGTCTTCTGTCACAGCCCTTGTTTCCAGGCCAACCAGGCTGACGTGCACTACATAACGTTGGAAAGGATGGAAGGAAGGAAGGAAAGAAGAAAGGAAGGAAGGAAGGAAGGAAGGAAGAAAGGAAGGAAGGAAGGAAGGGAAAGACAAAAGAAAGAAAAGAATTAGTTTGGAGATTGTATGAGGCCCTTCTGGCTGACAGTACATCAACCCACTCCGGCTACATGTGTGTATGAATATGACCTAAATACATACAGAACTAAAAGAATTCCAGGCAGTGCCTGAAGCCGATCACTCTCTTCTTTTACTCAGGACGCGTGGCTGCCACAGCTTCTTTCTGTAACTCGACTTTCTTCCACTTCTGATGGGAGATTCTGCTCTCCAGATGCTGCTGTAAAAAAAATCCAAAGAGAGGGAATAACGTGACTGCGTTAGACAATTAGCTCTGTTTCTGTTGGTCTTGTGGGCAGAGGCCTTCATGCCCAACTTGCTCGAGAGAGAGCCACGGACCAGCCCAGGCACAGGTCCCCTTAAAACAAGTGTCTCATCTTGGATCAAGCAGTGCGCAACCCTAAGCACAGAGAGGGAGTGCGAGGGCTTCTTCCCTGGAAGGCAGCAGGGCAGAGGCTTCCCTCGACCCAGATACGAGGCTAGCGGTCACTGCCATGTGCAGGTCCTCCACGGTGATCACACGATCGAACTCCTCTGAAGGCAGGTAGAAACTATGTGGCATTCACGTGCTCCTGGATTTCTTATTAGGGGAACAAAAGGAAGTTATCACTCCATAAATCAAGGACCTGTTTCCTGCCAAGGAAATGGCTTGACAATAACTTAACCGAAATTCTGTTACACAAATTGCATGCCATTCATTGAATAACAGGCCACACCACAAGTTTATTCAGTGAAGGAGGCTGGCATACCTGAGCCACAGAACACTGGAGCAGTTCTCTGTCCAGACTTAGCTACTTTTTTTTTTTTAATTAAAAAAATTTTTTTAATGTTTATTTATTTTTGAGGGAGAGAGAGAGGCAGAGCGAGAGCGGGGAAGGGCCAGAGACAGAGGGAGACACAGAATCTGAAGCAGGCTGCAGGCTCTGAGCTGTCAGCACAGAGCCCGATGTGGGGCTCAAACCCACGAACCGTGAGATCATGACCTGAGCTGAAGTCGATGCTCAACCAACTGAGCCACCCAGGAGCCCCTGGACTTAGGTACTTTTTACCCACTTCTTTTTCTCACCTAGAATATAAAACATTCCCCTGTGACAGCTATACTGGATGTAATAAACAAATACATGTTCCTTGTCCCGTCCACTCAGGATTGCGTGGATGGGAATATGGGGCAGCATATTTGAAAAGAATTTCAGTTTTGAGGCACCTGGGAGGCTCAGTCGGTTGGGGGTCTGACTTCGGCTCAGGTCATGATCTCGCGGTTCATGGGTTTGAGCCCCGCATCACGCTCTGTGCTGACAACTCAGAGCCTGGAGCCTGCTTTGGATTCTGTGTCTCCCTCTCTGCCCCTTCCCTGCGCGAGATCTATCTCTGTCTCAAAAGTAAATAAACATTAAAATTTTTTTTAAAAAGAAAAGAATTTAAGTTTTGAGTTTATCCAAGGGCATGACCCAGAGAATAAAGGAGTTGCTTGCTTCTTATACTGACAATCTCAAAATACCCAAAAACCTTAATTAGAAACTTATGGCTTAATAGTATCATGAAGAATTAGCTTCTCTTATATACTTTCTTTGAGGACAAAAAGTGTCCTTCCTGAGGATTTGGACCACTCTAGCATGTGACAACAAGTCTTCTAGATATGTGGACGTACCTACCAATAGATCTCAGTAAAACCAGCTTCCTAAAGTGCTCAAAATATGGTAAATAGTGGGATACAAATAATTATTACATTTGAGAAACAACCACATTGTTTTCTGTTGGAAATATATATATAGTCAGTCAGCAGGCTAACCACTAACCACTCGGTAACTTAACTCTGAGCTAATGAGATGTTTTTGAAAATAGACACCTCTGGTCATTTCATGTATGAAAAATGCTGACAATGGTGATTTCTATCTCTAAACAATTATATTAAAAAGAGGAATGTGTGCATTTACTGGAGTTCAGTTTGTATCATGGTTGGGAAAAACAGCCACTTTTCTATGAAATCAGTTTCGTTTGTGAATACGTCCTTAATTTGTTGTGGGACTGCTTTCACATGCAATGGTCTTGAATAACCGTGTTTAAGTGTGTGCTTTTAGAAAATTTCTGCTTACCTCAATACTATTTTCAATTACAGTGGTTTAGCTTGCTATTCTTTACCTTTATAATACCCACACGGATAAAATTTTACTTAGTATTAAGATGGATATGTGTCCGTCAATGCCATCATCTACCTCTTTCGTATATCTGAATAAAGTTTTCTATGTCACATATATAGACACAGAATACACACTGACACGTCGGGACACCTGAATAAAGCCGGGTCAGATTCAACCACCTCAAAAACGTTGGAAGAAATGATAGAGCAATTCTACCCGTGCAAGAAATAGCACTCTCTGCCTCTAAAAACTGAGGCAGAACTTGCAAGCATTATAAATAATTTCTTTGACACTTTGCTCAGTAACTGTTAGAAGGAAAATGATGGAGGTCAAGAGCGCAGACTCTGAGTCGCACATGTCTGCACACCCCAGGCTGCTTCACCATCTTAACGGACACTTCCCTGCCCCAAATCTAGCAAGTGATTTTGCTCCATGATTAGATGTTGATGCACCCAGAGGCATCCTAACTAACTCTGCTAGCTGGAGGTATTTATAGTCCTGCAATTAGGCTTTCTGTACAGAACAGTTTTGAACGGGCTTTCAGAATTTTTCCATGTGTCCACATTTCTAGAACTATACTGTAAAGAGAGAAAAGGTCAGCATCCACAGCTGGAAAAAACGGGTTCATTTATTAAGAGTCTTCTTTCTGATTTTACTTATTTTTCGACAATTTCAGTGATTTCATCGTTGTCAGGAAACTGAAGAAACAAACCCCTTTGGAAATGCCACCGTGTGGAGATGTGTGTAATGGATCTGTCTTTTCTGTGTGGAACTAGAAGAAACCCAGTCACCTCTTTCTGAAAGGAAACTATGAAATCAGAATCGTGAGTCTCAGGAGGGGGGGCGGAGGGAGTCACCTCAAACACACACACATACACACACACAGAGGCAAAGGGGGACCCAGGGTATTTGGGGGCCAAGTGGGAAGAGATTAGTGTCAACCACCTTTCCGTCCTTCCTACCGGCTCCCGATTATCTGTCTTTCCCTAGCCAAACTGCAGGAAAGCCCAGAGGCAGGTGGATGGTAGTGATGCCTTGGGCTCTAACTGGTCTGAGACAGATGGATGGGGACGGGAAGGGGTAGGGGGGCTCCCGTGTCTGCGAAGGAAAGGGTGAGCAGGCAGGGGTTACCATCAGCCCCATGGGAACGAGCCACATCTCCTGGAGTTCCGGGCATGGGTAGAGTCAGTCCTCATGTCCCAAGGCTGGGAGAATATAAGGAGAGCCCCAGTGCCCATCACCAGGCTGTAGGCTCCCTGGGGTACAGTGATGGTGCACGGGGTTAGAGACTAGGACCTCCCATCAGCCGGGCCCAGATTACCCACCATGCCTTGCCCTTAAAGGGGGACAATGAGATGTTTAGGAGAGGGAAGTGGTCCCAGAAAGAAACCCAAGACAGAAATCCCCCTGCACATACACAAACGAGAGGTGACAGACAACGTGAATTTTAAAATTGACAGAAGATTCGATTGCAGCCAAATTTTTCAGGAACTGAGAGAGATTCCCATAATTTTCCTTTTCTTCTTTTTTTTTTAACTTTATAGTTTATCGTCAGGTTGGTTTCCATATAACACCCAGTGCTCTTCCCCACAAGTGCCCTCCACCATGACCATCACCCCCTTCCCCTTTCCCCCTCCCCCTTCCGCCCTCAGTTTGATTTTTCAGTATTCAAGAGTCTCTCGTGCTTTGTCTCCCTCCCTCTCCCTCTTTTTCCTCCTTCCCCTCCCCATGGTCCTCTGTTGGGTTTCTCCTGTGAGACCT